>PVLC010002719.1:0-109196 GCA_004027655.1 Graphiurus murinus
GTACTGGGGATTGAACTCAGGGGCATTCTATCTCCGAGCTATACCCCCAGCCCTATTTTTTATTCTTTATTTTGAAACCGAGTCTCACTAAGTTGCAGAGGGCCTCACTAGGTAGCTGAGGCTGGCCGCGAACCCGGATCCTCCGGTCTCAGCCTCCCGAATGCTGGGATTACAAGCGTGCGCCACCACGCCCGGCTCTATGGTACCTTTTGAATTAATCTTTGTGAAGGGTTTAAGCTCTATGTCTAGTGTCAACTAGATGATGATGATGATGATTTGGCATCCAGTTTTTCCAGTACCATTTGTTTGAAGAGACATCTTTTCTCCATTGTATTTCCTTTGCTCTTTTGTCCATGTCAGCCCCTCTGTCTGTCCGTCAATCTGTATGTCTGTGTCTCTTCTGTTCCAGTGATCTATTTGTCTCTTCTTTCACCAATTCCTTGGGAGAAAGAGGAATCCTGGTTGGCTCCAAAATTTGGGCCTGAGCTACTGGAAGCTTGAAGTTTCAACAACTGAGGTGTTGAAGACAGTACATAGAAGTAGGAAAATTTGTTTTGGAACATGTTAAACTCGAGAGGCCCTTTACATATCCAAGTAGAGATATCTAATTAACTCTTGGATATACTAGCCTGGAGCTGGGCAGGAGATATATATTTTGTATGAATAGGAATGTAAATGGAACTTAAATCCTGAGAGGATGAGTTCACCCAGGGAAAGAGCGAAGACAGGAGAGAGAAGTCTGAGGACTCAGCCTTGGACATGACAGTGTTTAGAGTGGAAAAACAGAAGGAATCAGCAAAAGGGGGCCTCTGAGGCAGTGGCCAATGAAAGGGGAAGAGAGCGTGGTCTCCTGGAGGCAAAGAGGGCGTTTCCAGGAGGAGGGGGTGATCCACCATCAAATGATGCCCACACGCTGAGTTCAGTAGCTGGGGAGAAATCTTCATTGGATCAGGCAAGATGGTGTTCATTGAGACTCAACCAAAGCAGTTTTGGTAGAGTAGACAACAGCCTATTTGAGGAAGGATGGCAACAGAGGAAGTAGAGACAGAGCCCTTTAGAGAAGCTTATCTGTAAAGAAAAGAAAGGAACAAGGCAGCCTCTGCAGGGGACTCTCGAGCGGAGAGGAGCTTTTTCTTTCTCCATGAGAGCTGATCACTGTGTCTTTGTGTTCTGATGGGAATCACTGAGAAGAGAGGATAGAACTGTGGGTGCAAGGGATAGGGCTGAGGGCTGCAAGAGTAGTGTTCTGAGTAGGAAGAGGGCAGAAGCAAATGCTGAAGATCAAGTAGAGACATGGGCCACCTGCCTTTTTTTTGGTGGTGGTACGAGAGATTGAACTCAGGGACATTCTACCTTGGAGCTAAATTCACAGCTTTGTTTTATTTTGAAACAGGGTCTTGCTAAGTTGCTGAGGCTGGTCTCGAACCTGCAATCCTGTTTCGGCTTCCCAAGTACTGCAATAACAGACATGTGCCACCATGTCTATGCCAGAAATTGCAAAGATGAAGAGGATGTGTTCATTGACAATAATTCCATCCCCGGTATGACCTTTGAAGTGAATTGGCTGACCTTGGGGGCGGGAGTGTGGGAGAAGACAGGGTTTTGAAAGAATCACCTGCATGGATACTGAAATCAAGAATTTTATCGGGGATCGTTTGAGGAGGAGAGAGTGCATCAGGTGCTAAAATCCCATGGTAAGAGGAGGAGTGACCTGGACGTGTGAGGCGACTGTGACAATTTTACTGCAGTCTTTAAAGCCAATAGTACATCAAACAGGAATCTGAGCACTGAGCTTCAGCCCACTTAACTTCTTCCTAGGCGGTAAGGGGAGGTCATTTATCATCGCTGGCAGATAGGCATAATATCTCTTTTATAGATATCAGTTAGTGCGGCTGTATTTAAGCATCCGTTCCATAGCACAAGCAGAGCGCCATACCACTCCAGAATTTCCTGGAAGTGCCTCAGGAAGTGTAGGCTGGGGAGAGGGGAGGGCATGTGAAGAGAGAGGTCCATCCAACCCAAGAGCTCCACTTTTAGTTGTCTCTACCTAGGACTTCCATTGTTTTGTGAGCAATGTACACAGTACCCACAGAACTCTTACAAACCTGTCCATGCTTATGAATTCAGGATTCAAAGAAGATTCTAAGGGGTGGGGTATAGCTTGGAGGTAGAATGTCCCTGAATTCAATCCCCAGACCTTCTCCGCTCCCCACCCCCCACCAAAAAAAGAAAAAAAAAAAAAAAAAAGAAAAAATCAAAGAGGATTCCAAACATATTCCTTGGAAATACAATTAGTTTATTGTATAGGTTTTCATTGTGAAGGACAGTTATGGTATAGTTTAAGGTGGGAGCCATCTAAATCTATGGAATAATGGGTTGGATTGTAAAGATATTCTGGTGTTTTTGTAACAAACTTTTCAGAAATTTCACTTTTATTGGGAGCAATTTATTGCTCCGATTTTAATTGCAAAGTTTTCATTCCAGTAAAAGAAGCTGAAGTTTAGGCGGAGGTGTATAACACATACAGATAAATATAACCATTGGGTTTTTTTTAAATTTTGCACTGATATAATTTTATTGTGGCATATGTTTTGTCAAGATGTTGTGACATTACCTCGGGATGGGCTGACACATTCTCCTGATTTTACAATGTAAATGTTTTGACTCCTTGGATGTTTCCTTCAGGACAAACATCGAAAGCTGGTAAATCCATTTTGCTAAAAAGCCTCCTGGATTACGTCCCATCCATCCCCAAAGATGAAGCCTGACCACTGAGAACTTATTTTTGTGTTCGTTTTAAATCATAGAGAAAAGCTTGCCATTTTATAGTTACTCCTCGATGTGAAAGTCAAGAAATCGATCTTGTCTCGATTTATGCGCCCCTGAGACAGTGATCTTGCCTCTCCTTTCACTAGCAAACTCCAAAGAGTGTCCCCCAGATGACACGAACAAGCAATAGCTTTCTTGCTCCAGTGTCCAAGGTACTGAATCAAAGAGGGTTTTTGCTTCTCTGGTACGTGGGTGAATTTTCTTGGAGGTAATTTAATTAGCTCCACCAGTTTCCCTCTGATGTTCAAACCTGTCCTGAGTGGCACCTGCTCCAGGGACTTCCACCCAGATGGGATCGGACCTCCCCCGGGCTGGCTGCACAGAGTGGCACACGGGAAGACGACAGATGATTTATTTTGCTCATATGGAAGTCTGAACCTGTGGTGCACTATTGTTCCTTAATTACACTCCCTGAGAAGCTTCGGAACAGCCTTTTGTAAATTTGTGTGGACCTTTCTCCTTTGCTGAGAAGCTGGGCTGTGGACGATCCTCTGGGCTTGAGTTAATGAGGCATGGCTGCCAGTTCTCATCCAGGCTGCTGATAGTTTGGGTAGCTGGGTGCCGTGGTCATTCTCTGGCTCTTGTTGGAGTGCTGTGATTAGGAAAGAGCTAATGGAGAATGTGTGAATATATGAAGAACTGAGAATGGAGACATGTATAAATTTGGGCCTAAATCCAGGCCACTGGAACCCAACCATCTTGGACAACCTGTCCTCACGGTCTTTGGTGGGGGTGATTCCTGCTTTAAATAGGATGCTTTGGTTTAAACATTACCTCCTTTTACCACGCATCGTATTGGACGGATGCAAAGCAGGACAGGCAATGCATGGAGGCAGCTAAAAGGCCGCGTTTGGAGACAAGAGACTTCAAGACCTGGCTCCGGTACTTACAGTGAAAGCACTGGGCAAGCACGTACTTTCTCCAAGTTTCTATCTTTCATCTGCCTCGCAGCACTGCTGTGAGCCTCAAAGGGAATTTTCTAATGGCTGTTCAGATACAAGCTTAATTGATTATCAAGGTAATTGTGTATACTTGAAAGATGCTCAAAGATCATTGCCTTTAGCCTCTTCTTGTGGACAAACTAATGCTAATCTGTCCTTATGGGACTGGGTGGGTGCATGTCTAATGCCCACCACCATTTCTGCCACATAATTCCTGCCATATTTGCTCCTTGTTCTGTGAAGGATAAAGGAAAGGTGTATGATATAATGAAATGTCCAGAGACAGTGTGTGTGGGGTTAGCTGGGCTTTCACTGTAGACACCGTTGACAAATCCTGGCACGTGCTCACATCACTCTTGGTTCAGGAGGGTGTGGACAATCCCCAGATGCTGTGCTGGGAATAGACAACCCCCATCAGTGGATGCTGGCTGACCTCTGACAAGGGAGCTCCAGACACACGCCTCAGGGAAGGGAGGAGCAAGGGAGGGGAGAGAGAGAGAGAGAGAGAGAGAGAGAGAGAGAGAGAGAGAGAGAGAGAGAGAGAGAGAGAGAGACTCTGGCAGCTCTTGCTTGGAGTTGAGTCCAATCCTTCTTTCCTGTAAGTGACCCCAACCACCCCCCAAATACAGGATACTCCTAGGCCTGCAAGTGTGCAGCCTTTAGAGATTACTTGATACTTGGAGAAGAGAGGATTGCTTTCCAAGTTCAGTGCATCAGATTCTACTTCCACCTAGAAAGAAAGCTGAGGAGAGGGTCATGCTCATTTTAACAGGGTAAAAAGACTAATAAAAAAAAAACAATCATAATTCTTCCTGAAACTATTAGAGATCTGAGGCTGCCAGCAACCAAATAGCCTGAAGTCCAAGACATTTTTGGAATTGAAGATAATGTTCCAAGAAGAAATGGGGTGGGGGAGGGACTTCTCAGATGAGCAGGTCCTGGGTCCAGGAGACCAGGGTCACACAAGTGGATATGAAGGACTCAGCTAAAACTTTAAACAGTCGCAGAGGTCAAATGTGGACCAGGATGAGAGCGCAGGTCCTGGGGAGCCTTGGCCATGATGGGAGGTCATGAGCAGCTGAGAAAGACCAGGCACAGGGATGGCTGAATGGCGCGGGTAGATGTGGAGGTGGAGTTGATTTCCCTTCTCCTTGAGGGTGGGCTGGAGTTAGTGACTTGGTTCCACAGAATAAAGTAGGGAAGATTAAAAGGTAACTTTACAGTGGAGACACTAGGACGTCATCAAATCACCCTCACCATTGATATGTCACGTGGGCATAATGTCCTCTGGTTGGCTGCTATGAGGAGGGCACTTCACCTCTGGGATAGTTATCCCCCAAACCCACAATCCCAGTCTAATGGGGAGAAAAAATGTCAGACCGAAATTGAGGGAGATACTACAGAATACCCGGCCAGCGCTCTTACAAAGTGTCAAGGTCCCGAAACACAAGAGAAGAATGAAAAACTGTCACACCTAAGATGACTCTGAAAAACATGTTGGCTAAATGCAAATGGGGTCCTGGGTGAGATCTGGTTCAGAAGAATGACATTAATGGAAAACCGGAGATATCCAGATAACACCTGTAGTTAGCTTAGTAGTAATTTGCCAATGTTGATCTCTTAGTTTTGATACCTACATCATGATTATATATGATGTTCTTGTTGGATGAAAGATATATGAGAACTCTCTGGAGTATCTTTGTAAATAGTAAGTGCAAAATTATTCACAAATACAATGTTCAAACCCAAACATAATCAGTGGTTAGCAGGAACTGAAGTTGGGGCAAGAGAAGGTTTGACTACAAAGGGGAAAGAGAGAAATTTTTGAAGTGATGGACATGCTCTATACGTGATCTTCATATGTTTGTCAAAAGTCATTAAAATGTGGTATATATGCACACGATGAAATTTTACTCTGCCATAAAGAAGAACAAAATTATGTCATTTGCAGCAAAATGGATGGAATGAGAGAATATTATGCAAAGTGAGATCAGTCAGTCTCAGAAAGTCAAGAGTCATATGTTTTCTCTCATATTTGGAAGTCAGAAAGTAGGCAACAAAAGGACTTCAGACAAATGAGGAGAAAAAGCAGTAGAGTAGTGGAGGGGACTAGGGGAGGGAGATGGGGAGGGGAAAAAGGAGAATTGAGGAAGGAAAGTTCAAATAATGCTATGTCCATAAATGACGGTATCACTGGGTAGCGGGGTGGATCCGGAAGGTGGAAAACACGCCAAGCCTGTGTGCAGATATGTCTGTATCACTTTGAACTTCACTGTGAATTTCACATTGTATCGTTACAATGCACTGACTAAACCATAAAAAAGAGGCAGAAATAATGTACACATAATGAATAATTCTGCATCAAAAGCAGAATGTGAATATCAATTAGGGGATATTTCTAAAATAGTGTAATTTATTTCACAAATAAAAAGTGAAAACTCCCAGACCTAAAAAACTCATCGAATTATGTTTTTAAAAAGGTGAGTGTTGAGCTGGGTGTGGTGGCACATGCTTGTAATCCCAGCATTTGGGAGGCTGAGACTGGAGGATCCAGGTTCACGGCCAGTATCAGCTGCTTAGTGAGGTCCTCCACAACTTAGTGAGACCCTGTTTCAAAATATAGAATAAAGAGCCGGGCATGGTGGCGCACACTTGTAATCCCAGCATTTGGGAGGCTGAGACCGGAAGATCTGGGTTCGAGGCCAGCCTTAGCTACCTAGTGAGGCCCTCTGCAACTTAGGGAGACCCGGTTTCAAAATAAAGAATTAAAAATAGGGCTGGGAGTGTAGCTTGGAGGTAGAATGCCCCTGGGTTCAATCCCCAGTACCGCAAAAAAAAAAAAAAAAAAAAAAAAAAAAAAAAAAAAAAAAAAAAAAAAAAAAAAAAAAAAAAAAAAAAAAAAAAAAAAAAAAAAAAAAAAAAAAAAAAAAAAAAAAAAAAAAAAAAAAAAAATATATATATATATATATATATATATATAGAGAGAGAGAGAGAGAGAGAGAGAGAGAGAGAGAGAATAAAAAATAGGTCTGGGGCTGTAGCTTGGAGGTAAAATGCCCCCAGGTTCCATCCCCAGTACCACAAAAACAACAAAATAAATAAATAAATAAATAAATAAATAAATAAATAAATAAATAAAAAGGTGAGCTTTTATGTATAAAACTTATACATAGGAAAAGTTATATGCTAATCATACTTAGTAAACTTGACTTTAAAAAAGGTAATATTATATTATTGGGAACCTGTGCAGAAGTGAGTCTTGGCAGAGAGTGAAAGTGAAGACACTGTTTCTTCAGGAAACTCAACATTCTCTGTCCTGTTCACAACCTCCTCTTCAATACAGGGGACATTGTATTTGCTTCAAATTCTTTTTTTTTTTTTTTTTTCAAAATGGAAACTATGAGAGATGGGCTGAGTTGCCATTCTCTGTAACAAGGTAGAAATATTTATAGACATCTCAGTAGGTCTGGCAGTCACAGAACCAGCTGTGCCCATGCGACACAAACTCGGTGGACAAAGGTAGATCAGTCTGTCCCCTGCTGCACCAGCTGGGTCTGAGGTCCGAGAAACACTCCCCCCATGGATCCCCAGTTTACAAAAGGTCATGGAGGGAAAACTCATGCTTCTGACCTTACACTGCCTTTTCACTCTCTATACGTGGAGGATCAATCCACATCTCCACCTGTAGAACGGACTCACTCGTGGGTGCTTGGGGTCTGTAATAATCAGGATTCCCCAGAGAGACAGGACCAAAGGAGAGTAGACAGGTAGAAAGGGGGATCGATTAGGGGAGTTGGCCCATCATGCAGGCCAAGCGGTCCCACAGAAGGTCATCTGCAAGCTGGGGACCCTGGAACTCTGGTCATCTGGCTCAGGGAAGCTGCCGGTGCTCATGCTTTTAGTCTAAGGCCAAAGACTTGAGAACTTGGGTGTAAGTCCTAGAGTCCGAAGTCTGGGGAGCTTGGCATTCTGACATCCAAGGGCAGAAAAGGAACAGTATCTCCATCTCAGGGGACAGGCGCTCTTGTCTTTTCTATTTTTTTCCTCCCTGGTCCTTGGCCGATTGGATGGTACCCATGGTCACTGAGGGTGGGTCCCCCTCTCCCCCAGTCCTCTCAGACTTACCCACCGATCTTTTCTAGAAAGACTCTCACAGACACACCCTGAATGAAGGCTTTACCAGGTTTCTAGGTATTCTTTTGTCCAGGCAAGTTGATACCTAAAATTAACCACCACGGAGTTCCTGGCTGCACCGTAATCTATTGTAGGGCTGTACCATGATTTATTTCACCAATCTCTAATTGATGGGCACCTGGAGTGTTTCTAGAATGTTGCTCTTTCAAACCATGAGGCTGTGCATTTCCTCGTGCACATCAAAAGTATAGCGGTGAGACAAGCCAGGGGTGGTGGCGCACGCTTGTAATCCCAGCATTTGGGAGGCTGAGACCGGAGGATCCGGGTTCTCGGCCAGTGTGAGACCTTGTTTCAAAATAAAGAATAAAAAATAGAGCTAGGGGTATAGCTTAGAGGTAGAATGCCCCTGAGTTCAATCCCCAGTACCAAAAAAAAAAAAAAGTATAGCAGTGAGACAAATCCCTGCATTGGACTCTCTGGACCAATGTGACTGGCCACTGTTTATTTTGACAGTTATTACACAATTGTTCTCCATAAACAGTGTTCCAACTTATACTTTCCAGTCCCACATACAACTGTGCCTGCCTCTCTGCTTCTGACCCACTCAATTAATGATCTTATTGTCTGATATGGAAAAACCACTATTATAATTAAGATTGAGCATTGTCCTGTACATTTAAGAGAACTTTTCCTTTTTCTTTCCTTTTCTTCTCTTTTCTTTGACCTGTTTGTGTCCCATGTCTATCTTTCCTTTGGATTGTTGATCCTTGTCAAATTGATTAGCGAGGAACTTTACATATTAAGGAAATTATCCTTTTTGTACTATCTGTTGCATCTTCCCTCTTGAATGCTAGTTATCTTTTAATTTGACTCCTGTAATTTTTTGGACCATTCAGAACATTTTTATTTTTATGTAATAAAATGTATTAACAGTTTCCTTTATGGCTAATGGACTTGGAGTTACATTTGGAAAGGCATTTCTCATTCCCAAATAACCTCTACTGCTTTCTTTTAGGTTTCAGATTGAAATTTGTTTAATGTAAAAAGTAGGGTGGGGTAGGAATTCAAATGTATCTTCCTCCTGGCAGCAGTTCAGCTATCCCAATGGTGCATGATCCATCTCTGTCCCTCTGGTTCGAAATGGGGATGGACAGCTTCTTGAACTGAAGAGACTCCACGAGGACTTGCAAAATCTTCCTTTGCAGCAGCTGTGAACTCCAAAGACTGCTTTCGTATATCATACGCGGCATTTGAACCCAGGGCCTGTGAAGACCTTCAAGAAAGCCAGCTCTGTCCTCTCCCCTCCCGACCCCCCAGGGAACCAGGCGGACCCGGGAGTCCTCCTTCAGGACTGCAAAGACACTACAGACCTGTGCACTCTTTCTCATGATGCTTTTGTCAGATGAGATTCCAAAATCCTTTTTTTTTTTTGAGGGTGAGTTTCCCCAAAAAAGAGACTTTCTCTAGGCGTTCCACTAGAGGGTGCTTCAGCTATATGTATTTACATATGGGTAAACATGCCTGGTGGTGTTCTCCTGGGCCGCACACATACCAACCAGCTGCCTGCCTTTTCAGGAGCCATTTGTGACATAGGAATTCGACTGACTTTTAGGTCTCCCGGCTCCTCCCACACAGGATCAGATGGCCTGCCCAAGGATCCCTCCTTTCCCAGAAGCCAAGGGCATGGGAAATGGAGGTCTACCAGCATGAAGAGTCCCAGCAGAGGTGGGGAAAGGGAGTCATGAGTTGAGTTTCTGCTCTTGCTCCCTTTCGCTGGAGGAGGCTTTTGTGGAAGATTTGGGCTTTCGTCTCTCTGAAATACAGGGAAAGAGAGAACTAGAGCTCAATTAAAAGTCCTAGGTAGGGTTTAAAGTCCTGGAGTTACCTATGCCGCCAGATGGAGCCATGAATGGGCTGATGCTACCGCAAGTGAGCAGTGGTCTTGAGGGTCTTGGGGGCCTTGGGAGGAGGAAAAAGGGGTGAGGGCTGATGAGTCAGCCAGGCAGTTGGAGAGGAGTCATGGCGAGGAGCTGAAGATGCAAATTTTATTTTATTTTTTGTACTGAGGATGAAACCCAGGGGTATTCTACCTCCAAGCTATACCCCCCATGCTGCCCTTTTTATTTATTTATTTTTTTGAAACAGGGTCTTGCTAAGTTGCTGAGGCTGGCCTTGAACCTGCGATTTTTGTCTCAGCCTCCCAAGTACAGGAATTATAGGTGTGCACCACCATGCGTGACCAAGATTTTTAAAAGGGATTTCCCTTTTAGCAAGGGAATTGCTGAAGCAGGTTAAAAAATTACTTTCGTCTAAAAACTAAAGGTAGAATAAATCAGAAAATTGGAAATAGGGAGTTTGAGGGAAAGATCCTAAAATTAAAACAATTTCAAAGAAAATGTTGATTACAAATGATTTTGGTGTTTTATAAAGTGTAGTGGTATTCCCTTTTATAAAGGAATATTTATATTTTATAAAGGAATATTTGTATAAGAAAATATTACATTTTCTTTATAAAATGATATACATGTGAATATTATTATTAATATTTTCATTCAAAAAATAAATTATATTTATCAGCTTCTCTAAAAAATATATCATAAGAGCATGATGGGGGCCCAGTCATTGTCTTTGGAGCTAAAGATAAAGAAGGCATCTCTGAGACACTGTGAGCAGACTTGCTAAAAGCTTTTCGCTGCATTATTAGAATCACTTGGAAGACCCTCCTTTAAAAAAATCTCGATTTCTAGGTTTGGGAACCATGTGTACGTTGTTTTGTTTTAAATTTCCCAGGTGAATCCAGTGTGCAGTCAAGT
This sequence comes from Graphiurus murinus, assembly GCA_004027655.1. Taxonomy (NCBI): domain Eukaryota; kingdom Metazoa; phylum Chordata; class Mammalia; order Rodentia; family Gliridae; genus Graphiurus; species Graphiurus murinus. The sequence continues at coordinate 10,718 of PVLC010002719.1, forward strand.
TCGAGAAACAATAACCCGCATCAGTGTTCCTCAAACTTGAGTGGGTGTGGGAATCAGCTCTGGGGTTCGGAAGCAGACACATGGCGGGGCCGTTCCCAGAGCTTATGCCTCACTAGGTGTGGGGCAGGTGCGGAGTGCTGCTTGGAATGTGGTTAGTCTGAATTGAAAGGTGTGGTAAGTCGGAAATGCACTCCAGACTTCAAAGATGCCTAAAAATTATCAAGGACCTCAATATTTAATACTGATTACATACTAAAATGATAATATTAATTAGATCTAGTTGATTAAACGGAATATATTATTCAAGTTCACTTTGCTTCCTTTTCATTTTTTAAAATGTAGCCACTCAAAATTTAAAATTACATATGGGCTTGTGTTGTCTTTCTATTGAACTGTGCTTTTTTTACTTCTGTGGTGTGGAGGAGTCAACCTAGGGCCTACCCATATGCTAGCCAAGCATTCTACCACTGAGCTACATCCCAGGCCCCTGTGTTGGTTTAGAGAGGCATTTGACAAAGGATAATCCTTAAACAACCTACAGCAGAATTACCTGATGTGCTTGTTTTAGCAGATTTTCCAGCCATGACTTACTGATTCAGAAAGTCAGAGGTGGGTCAGGGAATCTGTATATTAAACAGCTCCCTGGATAAACCTGATACTCTAAAATTTCACCTGCTGGTTTAGGAGAACAAAGATCAAGATGGGGAAAATGAAAAAAAAAATTTCATTAGGATTAGGTTTAATCATAATGTTGGGGATCAGAAAACCCAAGGTGTGGCACTTTGACATGCGGAGTACTTTAAACACGGTCTCTCTACTCTCTGATCTTCTTTTGCTTCCATCTCTTGCCTGTCCTTCTCCCCTGAAGCAGAGGAAGAGGCATTCTCTGAAGTTCCTCTATCTATCTAAAGGCTGACCCCCCAGAAAATGAACTCACAGGAAAGACTAGTGGCAAACACCACACCCAGGTGTCAGACAAACTGTGTCCCAAGCCATTGTCTGGGCTTCCGGCCCATTCATCTGCCTTAAAAAAATCATTTACTCTTCCTTTAAAATTACCTGGAACCCCACTGTAATAGAATGTCCCCCTAGCCCTCAAAGAAACAAGGTAGCAATGTTGGAAGGGGGCTTGGTTGCTAAGAAGGGGTCACTGGGGGTGTGGTCTTGAGGATTAAATATCCTTCTTCCTCCCCCTGCTCTCTCTGCTTTTGGCCTCTGTGATGTCAGAAGCAGAGCCCATGTGCTCGTCCTCTCCCCACTTGCTGCTGCCATGCCCTGACCTCTGCAAACCCTCCTGACACGGACTGAACCTCTAAATCTCCAAAAACCGTGAGCAAAAAAAATCTCCCTTCCTGTAAGTTGTGTGGTCAGTTGTTTGAATGACAGCTGTGAGGATGTTGCTGAGATACCCACACTCCTCTTCTTTATTAAGAAGAGTCAATAAGCTTCTAAATCTCACTCACTGAGCATCAATTACCCACTTTCCTGCATTGCCCCTCTTGTGTGCAATAAACTTGCATGCCTTTTCTTCTGTTAACCTGCCTGTTGTCGTTTATTCAATAATTGAACCTTAAGAGAATGGAAAGGGAGTTTCCTTAGCTTCTCCAATGACATTGTCCATTACAGAAGAGGAATCAAGAGAAGAGTTGAGGGTGCTCTGTCTTCATGACAAAGTCCAAGGGAGGGTGTGATCATCTGGGATTGTTTGAATTGGAGAAGCAGGAATTTAGGACATTGGTCTCCTTGCTACTCAAAATGTGGACTTTAAACTGGGTGTGGTGGCGCACGCTTGTAATCCCAGCATTTGGGAGGCTGAGACTGGAAAATCTGGGTTCGAGGCCAGTATCAGCTGCTTAGTGAGGCCCTCCGCAACTTAGTGAGACCCTGTTTCAAAATAAAGAATAAAAAAAAATAGAGCTGGGGCTGTAGTTCGGAGGTAGAATGCCCCCAGGTTCCATTCCCAGTACCGGAAAAAAAAATGTGGACTTTGGAGCTGACTGGGATAGAGGACACCTGTAATCCCAGTACTTGAGAGGCTGAGACAAGAGGACTGCAAGTTCATAGTCAGCCTCAGCAAGTTAGTGAGGCCTTCTGCAACTTAGAACCTATTTCAAAACAAAGAATAAAATAGGATTGGGGATATAGCATAGAGGGAGAACACCCCTGGGTCTAATCCCCAGTCACCCCCCCCCACACACACACACATACACAAGAGTGGACTTTGGATCTACAGCATCATGCCAATCTTGGCCCGGCCCTCCACACCTACTGACTCAGAGTCTGAATTTTAGCAAGATCCCGAGATGATTTGATTACACTTTAAAACTTTTTTCTACAACTTTATGGAAGCATATTTTACATAATATAATCCATCCATTTCAAGTACACAATATATTTTTACCAACTTTATGTTACCAACTTTATGCAACCATCACCATAAATCAATTTAGAAGTCCTTCTATCACCCCCAGGATGACCCCTCACGCCTCACACCTATTTACGCCAGTCTGTTTCCTTTCCACCCCCTTTACAGGCAACCACTGACCCATTGTACCTATAGGTCTGCCTCTTCTGACTATTTCACATAAACGGAGTCATGACACACATGGTCTTTTGAGTCAAGTTTCTCTCATTTAGCATAATGTTTCTTGAAGTTTGTCCATATTGTAAAATATCAGTATTTTATTGCTAAGTAACATTCCATTGTATAGATGCACCCCATTTTGTTTATGTATTCATCAGTTGATGGGCATTTAGGTTTATTCAGTAGTTTTGGACTACTGTGAATAATTCTGTTAAGAACCTTTGTGTGCCAAGAGTAGTGGTGCAGGCTTGTAATCCCAGTACCTGGGAGGCTGAGACGGGAGGATTGCAGATTCAAGGCCAGCCTCAGCAACTTAGCCAGACTCTCAGCAACTTAAATCAAAATAAAAAATAAAAAGAGCTTGAGGTGCATTGATGTAGAATGATCCTGGGTTCCTCCAATCCTCAAAATCAAAAAGAAAAAAAGAAAGGAAGGAAGGAAAGAAGGCAAGTTAGTTAGCTTATGTGCAAGTCTTTATGCAGACATATGCTTTTATTTCTTGTGCATAAATAATTAGGAGTGGAATCACCGGGTCAATTGGTAATGCACATTCAACTTTGAGAAGCACTGTTCTGGGCATTTTCCAATCTGTGTGCTAGGATAGGATAATCTCATGTAATGGAATGTGCATGGGCTTGGACATTGTCCAGATCTAGCAATTGTGTGCTATTGAGCAAGTAACTGCATTTGGTCATTGAAATCGTCTGTAATCTCTACTGCACAGGATTACTGCGAGGATTAATGAAATACAGGGGCCATACTCAGACAATGAGCCAGAGGAACCCAGGTTGAAAGCTGATTTTGCTGCCTTTTTATGATCATGGGCAAGATATCAAGTCTCTCAAGGTCTGTTTCTTGCTCTATAAATGTGGGATAAGTCCAGTATTGGCTAAAATAAACTAATGCAAAATAAATGTTAGGTACTAATTTATAAAGGTCTTAGCTCAGAGTGGGTGGCCAAGAAATATTGGGTCACTAAAAGATGGTTTCTATGTCTTCTATCTTCCTTGAGAAAGGAATCAATTAAGAGGACAAACACACACAAATAAACACACTCATACACCGTAAACTTGCTCGTTCACCGTAAACACGCTCGTACACCGTGAACACGCTCGTACACCGTGAACATGCTCGTACACCGTAAACACGCTCATACACCGTAAACACGCTCATACACCGTGCCATTCTGCTCTGTGCAGTAGACTCAGGAGTCTCCACACGCAGCGGCAGACCTTCCTGAGGGCTCACTTGTGGTTTATGGATATTCAGCTGCGATCCAGGAGCCTTTTGTGTGGAGACCAGGTTTCCATATCCATTCCAGGACATGCTAATGCCGCTTTTTTTATAGGAAGGTGAGCTCAGAAGCACCAGGGCTTAAAGAAAGACTCACCAGAGAGCCTTGGGCCAGATGGACTCCACTTAGCAGAACAGAGAAGCAACCTGCAGCGTTAAGGGAGTTTAACTGGCCATTCTCTTCAGACAATCCTAGGACCAGCTTTCAAGGGTAAAGAGAACCTTGTCAGTGCCCCTGTGACCTTGACGTGGATTATGCGGACATGCTTTCTGCCTCATTCCAATGTAAAGAGCCCATGCAAAAAAGTCAGGCAGTTATACACAGGTGCAGCAATGCCTGGCTGCAAGAGCTTCCATACATAGCCCTTCCTTAGATGAGGCCCGATGCCCTTGACCCTTCTCTCCCGTGTCCTCTGCCCCAGAGGCTGCAGGCTAATATGACTGCCACCCTCTGTGCAGACAGAAGCACCGCACTAGCAGAGGCATCCTGCATCCCTGCTGGCCAGACTGTGTCCACAGCCTGCTCTGGCCAGGAGGTCTCATGCGGGGAGAAACAAGCCAGCTCAGCCAGCCACTCCATTAGCCTGCCCAGGCTGCCCGAACGAAATCTCTCAACCCCAGAAATGAGTTTCTCCCAGGTGCAGAGGCTGGAACGTCTCAGGCAAGCTCTGTGAAGGCTCAGTTGCTGGTGAGGGCTCTCCTTCTGGCTTGCAGATTTTTGCTTTCTTTCTGTGTCTTCAATGGTAGACAGACAGAAAGTAGAGAGTCACAGAGAGAGAGAGAGAGAGAGAGAGAGAGAGAGAGAGAGAGAGAGAGAGCACTCTGATGTCTCTTCTTATAAAGATACAGATCCTCTCAACGAGGGCCCCATCCACCTGACCTCTGTAACCTTAATTACCTTCATGTAAGTTCTATCTCCAAATACAGTCACTTTGCGGGGGGGGGGGGGGGCGTAAGGCTTCAACATAGGAGTATTGGGGGCACACGAGTCAGTCCATGCCAGCCACATGCTAAAAGGATGGTTTAGAAAGACCCCAGGTTGAATCAGTACAAGGGTACATGCCTGTAATCCCAGTACTTGGGAGGCTGAGATAGGAGGACTATAGGTTTGAGGTCAGCCTCAGCAACTTAGTGAGACCCTATTTCAAAAAATGAAAAGGGTTGGGGTGTAGTTGGAAGTAGAATGCCCCTGGGTTCAATCCCCAGTGCCAAAAATGAAAAAGGGGAAAGAAAGAAATAAGAAAAAGGAAGAGGAAAACGACCCAGGTCGGTGGGCATGACTGTTCTCCTCTGGGGTGGAGTGGGAGGCAGAAGGTGAGCAGCGAGCAAGTCTCAGGCTGGGCCTGGGGAACGAGGCGCCCAAATCCGTCATGTTCACAGGGATAGAAATGATTATTATTGCAAAAAAGGAGAAAGTGGATAACATTTTATCTTATGCATTAAAAAAAAAAGCGGGAGACAGAGAAAAAAGCCTTCTGATTGAGGCGCAAATTGCCTCGCCTTAATTGTCTGCGTGACTGTGGCCACACAGCCGTCTCTCGGCATTTAGCAGAAGTATTAAAACACATTAGATCTCGGCTGGGGCCTAATGACAACAGGAGTCATCCCAATTCGGGAGGCAATTACTTATCTGGTGACCTTTTTACAAAGTGGTGACTTTTTTCCTCCGGGATTTTGGGATTTTTCACAGCTACTGATATTTCCAATCAACTTGGGTCTCTCCCCTCCCCCCACCCCCACCCCCAATCAATTCTTGATATTTGAATGTCATGAAACTAAAAACTGTGAAATTAAACCTGCTGTGCGCTATGCGAGGAGGGAGGCTGAGATGAGACTGCAGGTCCCCTTGCGTCCTGTCAGTGCGCCATTCTGACACCAACCATGGGAACCACCATGCAACTTGAAGCATGATGGTGATCAGGAGTGCTCGTCGGGAAGGGTTAGTGCCAATTTGTTTGGTGCAACACCACCATGGCTGCAGGCCATGCAGCCAGACTTCTCTCTCCCTTGGTTTCTCTCTCTTGGTTTCCATCCCTATCAGCTACAAGTTAGAGACAATTTCATTTGCAATCTCATCAGACCCAAGGCTGAGAGTGACCGGGCCAGCCCATCTCCACACACACTTCTGAGGCTGCTTTTCCGGATCGGTCTGAAGCATCTCTATGATTTCTACACACGTGGGCTTTGCTGGACGCTGCGCGCGTCACTGTGAGGGGTGATTGTGCTCAGTCACGCTAGAAAGGAGATCGCCGTTCCCACGTGTGACTTCTGCACAAGAACGCTGTGGCCAGAGTGTTCCACTGCAGGTTTCATTATTATCTAGATATGACAAGGTCAAGGGGTCAGGAGATGACCGCCATTGAAAAGACAGGTGATTGCAGTGCCCAGGAGGACGGGGTATGTCACACCATTAGAGAAACACAGGCAAGCCCCGGGTGGATCAGGAGGCAGGGGGTTAGGGGGAAACTTGGGCAAGAGCCCAAGTTGTGGTTTCTGCAGGAAGGAATGGGCGAGGCAGGCAAGCTACACAGGCTAACAACAGGCTAGTTCACATCATTTCAGCAGACTCTGGGGCATGGGGGTGTCCTTAGCTGTTGGCACAGGGGATGGTACCCAGAACGTGCCAGTTCTAGGAGAGCCCGATAAAGGAAGTATTTGGGGGGCTCAGGATAGATTGGTTTTCAAACGGAAGGCTCCCTGAAAGTAGGTTTCACTGTGTGTGGGAATCGGCCTGCCTCAGGAGGGATGGTCTTTCCAGGGTCAACAAGGCCCCAGATGTCAAAGCATCGGAGCACGTGCTGATACACAGAATGAGATGCTCTGTCCCAGAACTCATGCAAGACCACAGAGGGTTCTGGTACCTAACTGTAGAATCATAGTTTCTTGTTGGGAAAGAGACATCAGAATTACCGTGTGTGTGTGTGTGTGTGTGTGTGTGTGTGTGTGTGTGTGTGCGCTCGCGCACACGTGCACGCTACTGGGGACTGAACCCAGGAGCATTCTACCTCTGAACTATACCCCCAGCCCTATTTTAGTTTTTATTTTGAAATAGGTTCCCACTAAGCTGCTGAGGGCCCCACTAAGTTGCTGAGGCTGTCCTTGAACCATCAGTCCTCCTGTCTCAGCCTTCTAAGTACTGGGATTACAGACATGCGCTACCACGCTCAGCCATCCTACCTTCTTCTATGAATGAAGAACACTGGATCCCAGAGAGGCCAGAGGTGGGGGGGCTGCTCAAGGTAACTGAACATCACGACTCCATTCTCCTCTGTCTGGTCCCTTTCTATACCATCCAGACCTGTCTGCCGCTCCCGTCTAACACCCCCCACCTCCCGAGCAAGCACACACAGGAGCGGTTCTCATCCTTTTATCTGTTTTCCTAGACCTGAGCTGTGACTGGTCCACTTGGGTTTGGGTCAAGGTCAGAGCAAAAAAAAATGGTTTGTTGGATGAGATCTTCATCAAATCATGCTGGGAAGCTCTACTCTAAAGAAAGGAGCCATTCATTCTTTTTTTTTTTGCAGTACTGGGGATGGAACCTGTGAGCATTCTGCCTCCAAGCTACAGCCCCAGCCCTATTTTTTATTCTTTATTTTGAAACAGGGTCTCACTAAGTTTCAGACGGCCTCACTAAGCAGCTGAGGCTGGCCACAAACCCGGATCCTCCGGTCTCAGCCTCCCGAATGCTGGGGTTACAAGCGAGTGCCGCCACACCTGGCTAGCCATTCATTCTTAATAAGCAATCCTTCTGATTGGAGTCTCAGGGTCTCTCTCTCTTTCTTTTCTTTCTTTTTTTTTTTTTTTTTAATAAATCCACCCCCAGGACCTCACATCTTTTACATAATGTGGCCTCAGATCTGTAACTTTGCCTTTGATTCTGTTATAGTAACTGGCATCTGGTGTCTAGAAACTTCTTTTTGTGTGTCGAATATTGCAATTTGTAGGTTTGGTTCTCAGCTGAGTTTCCAATTGGCAGCACGAGGTCAGGCAGGCTGTGTAGTTGGTGAGCAACTTGCTCAGTAGGTCGCAGCCTGGATGCACCTTAGATCAGCTCGGGGGCCCTTTAAAATCCAATGCTGAGCTGGGCGTGGTGGTGCACACTTATAATCCCAGCATTTGAGAGGCTGAGACCAGAGGATCATGGGTTCACAGCCAGACTCAGCTACCTAGTGAGGCACTCCGCAACTTAGTGAGACCTGTTTCAAAATAAAGAATAAAGAATAGGACTTGGGGTGTAGCTCAGAGGTAGAATGCCCTGGGTTCAATCCCCAGTACCAAAAAAATAAAAATCTAATGCTAGTGCTCCCCCTCCAAAACATTGTGACTGGTGGATCTGGGGTGGGGTCCAGGAAATGGAATATATATATATATATATATATATATATATATATATATATATATAATATATATGGAATGGAATTATATATATATTATATATATAATATATATATATATTTGGTACTGGGGATAGAACCCAGGGCATTCTACCTCTGAGCTACACCCCCAGCCCTATTTTTTATTCTTTATTTTGAAACAAGGTCTCACTAAGTTGCGGAGTGCCTCACTAGGTAGCTGAGGCTGGCCGCGAACCGGGATCCTCCTCTCTCAGCCTCCCAAATGTTGGGATTACAAGTGTGCGCCACCCCGCCCTGCTGAAATGGAATATTTTTAATGTTCCCCAGCAATCCAATCATGCAACCAGGAATGAAAATCCCTGGGCGATGAAACCAACTACCAGGGACAGAAAGGTGACACCGGAGATTCAACTAGATAGATGATCCACAGGCCTGAGATGCAGATGGCAGGAACCAAAGGATCGTCTTGTTTCCCAAAGACCTCCCCAGTCCTGTCACTCAGACCCACCACGGAACCCTATGGCATGATATCCCCCTGGAAATCCTCCCGCGATCCCCACTGCCCGAGAATAGAGAGCCTGCATTGCAATCTTCTCCTTACTATTGCTCCGTGGCAAACCGCGCCCCAGTGCAACTATTTTATCATGCTCTCGGGTTCCATGAGACAGGAATTCAGACTGGACTGTGGTCTCGGCTGGGGTCGGCCTGACAGCTGGAATGGAAGCATCCAGAAGCATCATTACTCACATACCAGGAGGGAGAAGCCGCCTGTCAGCTGGGACCTCAGCTGGGGCTGGTGCCTGAGCACCAACATGCAGCCCCTCCTTGTAGCTTGGCGGCCCAGCACCAACAAAGGGACCTCGGGGCTTAGCTGGTGGCTCCTGTGGACGAGACGGAAGGAGCCTTGCTTTTCCTCGCCTTGGGAGTCAGAGAGCCTCACCTCAAGATACCTCATTTGTCAAGTCAGTCATAAACCCGCTTAGATTCAAGGGGAGGGGAGGGCGGCCAGCACCCCTGAGAAAGACAAGAGGGAGGGGCATGCCATGGAGCTGTCTTCCGAAGGTCCAGTCTCCCTCGGTGGCAGCAGCGCGTCCTCCTGACTCTTTGCTCTGGGTGGGCTGAAATACTGGTGGTTTCCAGGGGACACGGTGCTCTTCCATGTCACCTCTGCCTCATGTCTGCCTGTTCCCCTTGGAGGTCTCTCTCCCCTGATCAAATCCCCTACCTCCGTTCCCATCTGCCTCCCAGGGCTCACAAACGCTGTTCCTGGTGTGTGGGGCGCTCAGAGCTGCTGTGCCTCTCTGTTGACTTTTGCACACTGCTAGATGATCCTTGTGCTCCTCTCCCTCACTACTCTGCAGATTTCTTCTGGGCTGGCACTCTATTCTCTTCACACCCAACACCTAGCAGTGTTTTGCACGTAGGGAGTGTCCAAAAAATAGTAGCATTTATTATATAGTTCTTATTGTTATGGGATACACACACCGTATAAAACTTAAATTGAAAAAAAATCACATTTGCCCCCTCCCAGTTTGCACTATCTCCCCAATATTTAAGAGGCTAGGGGGTCTGTGTGAGTGTGTGTGTGTGTGGTGGTGGTGGGGGGGGGTCAGGGACTCTGCTTTGCACCACAGCAAGACTTCTCCCTCAGCTCTTGGTGGCCATTTTCGTCTCTCTTGGCTTCTCACTCCAGTGGCAAAAAGGCCTTCCTTGGGTGTTAGGGAATAAATTCATTAATGTTGGCGAAGTGCTTAGAAGATGGAGGAGCTGTTTGTGAGCTAAATGTTATTATTATTAATGGTAGCGAGGTTGATTATTCATTTCCGCAGCACTTCTACCCCGCCTGTGCTAAAAATTGGAAATTGGTTGTGTTAAATTGGCTTACCTGCTCCATTTGGCCCTGTCAGGAAAATCAATGAGACACACATGAATATTCCCCTATGCATCTAGCCGTTTTAAAAGTTAGACAATCATCAATATTTATTATAAGTGGTTACGGAGAAAATGGATGAATATTTAACACATGAGAGCATTTAGGTATTATTAAATGTATTCGGCCAAGCAAATTTTGAAGCTATATTTTGGCTTTAACCTAAAACAGAAAATCCATATTTTTAATTGGATACATGGTCAGGTTTGAGAGGCTGTCGCTGAAAAGGTCTTGGAATCTGAAGGCGGACACAACTTCAGAATGGCAAAAGCCAGTCTGGGTCCTTATGCCCGGCCAGAAGTTCCAGATAAGTAGAAGACTGGGCTTCTACAGATCCCCTGGTTTGATTGGTAACACAGCATCTTAATGTCTGATATGGGAAATTTCCAATTTAGAGTTACATGTTCTTTTGAGGATGCCCTGTATGAGAACCCATGACAAACTTTGCAAGAAGGAACGCTGGTTCCTGGAATGGTTGAAGGCATAGATTCTGATTCCAAAAGCAGCAGAAAGACCATGGAGCAGAAGGCTGAGGAAAGAACTCCCAAGAGGGAGGTGTAAACAAGTGGGTTCAAATCCAGGCTCGGATACTAACCAGTCACGTGGCCTTGGTAAATGATTTCATTTCTATGGACCTGATTTTTTCTCATCTGTGAAATGAGCAGGTTTGTTTTTTATATCTGTGTTCATCAGCTTCCTGACAGGCTCACACAGTTATGGAGGCCAAGAATTCCCACGATCTTCTGGAGCCTCAGCAGAGCAGATGGTGTAAGTTCCAGGCCGTGGGCAAGAGAAGGTCAAACACTCAACTCAGTCAGGTAAAAGAAGCTCCTTGTTACTAAAACTTGGTTCTGTTGGAGGTCATCATCCGACCATCATTCATTGGTTGAATGATGATCATCCACATCAGGGAGGGCAATCTGCTTCACTACATCTGTGGATTCAAATGTTAATCTCACCAGGTGTGGTGGCAAAGGCGTCTGTGGGGTGTAGCTTGGAAGTAGAAGACTCCTGGGTCCATCCCAGTACCAAAAAGAAAAAAAAAAAAACTGTTAATCTCATCCAGAAACACCCTCAGGAGACACACCCCAAATAATGTCTGGCCAACCCGTATTCCAGTCAAGTTGACACACAACAGTAAACATCACCCTTCTGTCAGCACTGGGCTCCCTGTCTAGATCTGTCATCTGTCGTGCCCAAAGTCAACCTGATCAAGGTGGAGTGCCTGGCCCCCAATCCACATTCTCCTAGAGCAATCTCTCTCCTTAGCGACACCCTGTTTCAAAATACAAAATAAAATAGGGCTAGGGGTGCACCTTAGAGGTAGAAAGCCCCTGGCTTCAATCTCCAGTACCAAAAAAAAAATGAAAATGAAAATGAAAGTTTGCTAGGCTTGGTATTTGGGAGGCCAAGACAGGAGGATCACAAGTTCAGGGCAAGCCTCAGCAACTTCGTAAGATCCTCAGCAATTTAGTGAGAACCTGTTTCAAAATAAAAAATAAAAAAAGGGGCTGGGAGTATAGCTCAAAGATAGAATGCCCCTGGGTTCAATATCCGGTACCAAAAAGTAAATTATAAAGAATAACTAAATATACCCAGAATCTGACCATTTCTGGCCAACTTCACTGCCGCCCGCTGGTAGAGTCAGCACACATCTCTTCTTCTCAGTGCCTTAGCTGTTTTCCAACTGTTTCCTCCCGTCCCCGGCCACACACAGACTTGTCGCAGCTCTCACTAACGACACAGCAAGAATGAGTCAGTGAAAGCATGAATCATCATGTCACTCCTCCGCTCAAAACCCTCCAGACGGTGTCACACCCACTTAAAGGAAGAGCCCGAGTCCCCACAAGCCCCTCCACTGTCCTACACCCTGTGGTCACTGTGACCTTAATTGGTCCGCCCCGTCACACTGGCCACCTTGCTCCTTGCACACACCTGGAATCCTCACGTCTGGAATATGGTTTTCATTGTGGCTCATTCTTTCCATTTTTTCCCAATGTTTGCCTGAATGCCCCCTTTCAGGGAGGTTTTACCCAAACACAAAGTTCTCTCCCTCTCTCTCTCCCTCTCTCTCTCTCTCTCTCTCTCTCTCTAACTGAGCTGATGGCCCAAACAAGGCAAGGACAGTAGTTCAACCCCAGGACATCTTGTCTTCAAGTGCAATCCACCTTCTCCATGCAGATTATTTCAAAATGGCGCCTACCTGGTTTGTCCACACATAAGCAGATGCAGGCAGGCACTTTGATCAGATGAATTTCTAGTGTCATCATTTTTCTTCTTTCTGGAGTGAGCGAGCTCAAATCTGCCAGAACGTGTGGCCATGAATTGGCAGCAGCCAGCGTTGCAAGGGATCATAAATCTTGCCCAAGGGCGACATAGATGGCTTCGCAGGCTCATACAACATTCATGGAATCCCAGTTATTTTCAGCCTGGATAGTCTTGTACCCAGGGGACTTGGGACTTGGTCTCAAAGGAAATTAATGTTTTTATACTCTGATCTCATAAACATCCAGATGTTTGGTATGAGACATTTGCGACGCTTTTTATAGCATTCCTTTCATACAGCATTGGCATTGTTAGGTTCCCGGAAACTAAATGTCCTGCCAACCCAGGAGAAAAAGAGGCAATGGGCTTCCCAGCCCCTGGGGTACTTCTTACCCTGGTCCTCTTGCACTGACCCGTCAATGGACTCAGCAGAAGCCCTCCCAGTCGCAGCTGCCACGTGACATCAGCCTGCTGTGCTTCCCGGGGGGTGCTTTCCTCTTCTTTCCTCCTGTCTCAGCCTCCCAAGTACTGCGATTACAGGTGTGAACATCACACCTGACCTTTCACTGACCTTGTTTTGAATGTTGTCCCTACCAAGCAACCGTCCTCTCTCCCAAACCTTCCTCTTTCAAATCATTTGGTGGGATTTATTATACAAAGAATAATAATTTGAACTCAAAGAGGGCAAGGAACTTGTCTTCACAGCTTGTGAACCCTGCCTCGGGCTTTCATTCCAGCCTACTTCACTCTTTTTTTTTTCTTCCCCTATCATTCAAAACTGCACCTCTTACATAGTTATTAGTGTTGTTATTATTAACATCTGCATTTGTGTTGGTCCATTTTCTGTTGCTATAATGAAAAGACCTGAGACCGGATCATTTATCAAGAAAAGATGTCCATTTGGCTCCTGGTTGTCAAGGCTAGGAAGTCCAAGAGCGTGGCACTGTTGGGAGTTTCACTCGGCTTCACCCCATGGCAGAAAGCAGAAGGGCAAGCGGGAATGTGCAAGAGAAACAGAGTGTGTGTGTGTGTGTGGCGGGGGACAGGCTCCTTTTATAGCAACGCTCTGAAGGTGACTGGCTCACTCCCCATTAGAACCGAGTCACTCCATCGAGAAAGGTATTAATTCCACTTAAAGACCTGCGCACCTGTTAAAGGCCTCACCTTCCAACACCGGTAGAGGAGGTATCACCTTGCAGCATGAGTTTTGAGGGGACAAGCCACATCCAGCCAGAGCAGCACTGGATGTGCCACTTCCTCTTTCTGGACGATGAGGATTCTCCCGTTTATTCCCCTTAATCCTCAACTCTGCTTGGTGTCTTCCCTCGCCATCCATCCACACTTGCTTTGGGGAGAAACGTAACTCATTCCAGTGGTTTCTTTAGTCACTTCGGGACTATTCTCCAAATCTACAAATTTCCAACTTTGCCACCCACTCAGGTTTACCTGGCCTTTGAGACCTAGGAAAAGGAACTTGCCTAGCCAAGCGTGGTGGTGCACACTTATAATCCCAGGAATTGGGAGGCTGAGATTGGAGGATCTGGGTTTGTTGTCAGCCTCAGCTGCTTAGTGAGACCCTCTGCAACTTAGTGAGACTCTGTTTCAAAATAAAGAATAAAAAGAAGGACCGGGAGTGTAACTCGGAGGTAGAATGCCTCTGGATTCCATCCCCAGTACTGCAAAACAAAACAAACGAAAAAACTGAACTTGACTATGACTTGCCTTAGTTTTTTTTTTTTTTTTTTAGGTACTAAGGATTGAACCCAGGGACATTCTCCCTCCAAGCTACACCCCCAGTCCTACTTTTTATTCTTTTATTTTGGAACAGAGTCCCACTAAGTTGCAGAGGGTCTTACTAAGCATCTGAGGCTGGCTGCGAACCCGGATCCTTCGGTCTCAGCCTCCCAAGTACTGGGATTACAAGCGTGCACCACCATGCCCGGTTTCAAATCTTAAAAAAAAAAAAAAAAAGCAGCAGCAACAGCAGCAGAAGCAGTTCCTCCTCGGCCAGCACCTCTCTCCCAGGCTGTCTCTACACTTCTACCTACCTGGTCCACTTCACACCATCTGCTCCGTGAAGACGGTTCTCCCAGCAGAGTTGTCGCCAGCATTACGGAGCGTTAGCAACAGCTGGTTAAGCATACTTATGCTGCAGTGGAAGCATGAGGATTGGATACAGTCGCACGATACGGACTTTTCTGGCAAGGAAGAGGAATGGACGGCAGATGTGGCGCGTGCAGCTTGGGAGCTAGAGGCCAGCCTGACCCAGGCATACCTCAAAGGCAGCACCGATCCAGCTCCAGTCGTGTGGAAATAAAGATCAGAGCCTGGACAGCAGCAACTCTGGAAACACAGCCGGATGAGAATAAACTCTGGGGACGGGGGAAAATGGTCCCTTTAGACCTGAGATATTCCGAAAGCCACTGTGTCTCTGTTTTCTTATCTAAAGTGCTGATAACCAGCCAGGTGTGGTGGCACATGCCTGTAATCCCAGAATTTAGAAGGCCGAGACAGGAGGGTCACAGGTTTGAGGCCAGGGCACGGAACTTAGTAGGCCCTGTTTCAAAATAAAAAATAAAATAGGGTTGGGGGTGTAGCCGTTGGGTTGAATCCCTAGTACCACAAAGAGAGGAGAGAGAAAGAGAGAGAGAGAGAGAGAGAGAGAGAGAGAGAGAGAGAGAGAGAGAGAGAAAGGAAGAAGAAGAAGAAGAAGAAGAAGAAGAAGAAGAAGAAGAAGAAGAAAGAAGAAGGAGGAGGAGGAGGAAGAAGAGGAGGAGGAGATGGAGAAGAGGAGGAGGAGATGGAGAAGAGGAAGGAGAATGGGAAGGGAGGAAGAGGGAAGGGGAAGAGAGAGGGAGGGAGGAAGGAAGGAAGGGAGGAAACAAGATGTCAAGGAAGAAACAAATGAAACACAAGCACAACTACCAGAATGTGAGAGGCGTCCTGCAGATGATTAACACAGGCCTCTGGGCCCAGGCTAGTTGGTAATTAATCCGGATGGCCTGGAATGATAAGACCGGAAGTGAAGGGCAGGAGGTGGAGCGCCCCAGACAGAGGGCAGAGCAGCGCAGGGGCCCTGGGTAGGAAGTAGCTTGTGTCTGAGGAGCCGGAAGGAGCAGTGTGTGTGTGTGTGTGTGTGTGTGTGTGTGTGTGTGTGTGTGGTGGGGGAGGGGACGCGGTCCTGGGTGGATTCAGAGGAGGAGGCAGGGGCTGGATGACAGCGGGTTTGATGAACTCGGATGAGGAGTTTGGATTTTCTCTGGAGCTCCTGGTAATTGGTGCTTGGGTGAGTCTTCTTGTAGTCAACAACTATATAACTGGAAAAACACAGGAAACAATGGCTTTCACACATTAAATAAAAAGCAGAGCAACACTACGACTGTTGAAACCCACGAAGGTCTCATTTTTCTTATCTAAAGGGCTGGTAATCAGCCAGGCGCGGTGGCACATGCCTGTAATCCCAGAATTTGGGAGGCTGAGACAGGAGGCTCACAGGGTTGAGGCCAGGGCACGGTAACCCATGAAGGGAGCGCCCTCCGCACTCTGGGCTGGGCAGATGTACTTCAGGAGCACCGTGGGGGGAGCCGGAGCACTCAGAGCTGATGGATCACGCTGAGCCGAGACCCCGAGGCCTAGGCCGCCGGGAACCCACAGCGCAGGCGCTGGCGTCTACCATGGAAGACACGGAGCGGGTTAAACAAACAAGTGATGAAAACCGCGCTGCGTGTGATGGGGAACTGCCCTTGACAGCCTAGCACCCTGAGGCGGGGCTTAGCGCAGAGATCCTTGAGGACGTGGCCTTTAATAGGGAGGCTGCAGAAGAGAGGCTGGGCGAGCGGACAGGGGCCAGTCAGACCCCAGGGAGGAAGAGGCTGGGATTTGATTCGAAGGGGTGCAAATAAGTCAAAACAGCCGGAGGGGAGGGCGGAGGGGAGGGCCCAGTCATGAAGGGATTCTTCTCTGTGAGCAGTGCAGCGGCAGGAATCCAATAGAAAGCTCTAAGTTAAGTAGCACGGTGCCAGGAAGTCTCCAGGACAGATTTCCAGGAGCTTAATTTGCTATTGCAGATCAAAGTTTAAAAAGCATTCATCCTGGGCTATTCTCTCTCTCTCTCTTGAAACAAGGTCTCACTGAGTTGCTGAGGGTCTTGCTAAATTGCTGAGGTTGTCCTTAAACCCATGATCCTCCTATCTCAGCTTCCCAAGTACTGGAATTACAGGCATGCGCCACCATGCCCAGCTCATCCTGGGCTTTAAGATTCACAGAGGCCCGGAGAGGTGGTGCACACTTGTGAACCCAGTACTTGAGAGGTTGAGACAGGAGAATCGCAGGTTCAAGGCCAGCCTCAGCAACTTAGCGAGACTCTCAGCAACTTAGCAAAACGCTATTTCCAAATAAAAAATAAAAAATCAAAGGGGATGTAGTTCAGGGGTAGAATACCCCTGAGTTCAACCCCTAGTAGAGACAAAAAGATTCACAGGGAATCACCACGGGGTCCCGAAATCCTGGGGTCACCCCTGCTGCGGAGAAAGACAGTGCTGGGCTGTGGCTGTATAGCTTCACACAAGGCACGTTTAGGAGCGCCTGAGAGCCTCAGCTCAGGAGTGGAAGAGGCCAGGGGGAGGCAGGCAGTGCTGCCCACGAGCACAGCATCCTCTGTCTCCCGAGTGACTGAATTAGAGAGGGGGTTTAAAGTGGAGGGAAGTTTTTAACGGTAATCACCGCCTAATGACGGCCGCGCCTGGGAGATGTCAGCCTTTATTTGATAGATTTATCCTGGAAGTGATGGGAACACTGACAGCCGAGGAAATTAATGGTTGGGCTTTCTGGAGGCCGACAGGATAAACTGACTCTGACAGGCTAAATGGAGAAGACAGGGCAGTTACGGAATGCACAACGCCGCTGACTTCCTGTGTCGCGTGTAATGCTTTAGAGGTTTTTGATACAGATTTCTAAACCTTACAGTTATAGGGTTTTTTGTTTGTTTTTGTTTTTTGTTTTTGCAGTACCGGGGATGGAACCCAGGGGCATTCTACCTCTGAACTACACCCCCAGTCCTATTTTTTATTCTTTATTTGGAAATAGGGTCTCACTAAGTTGCGGAGGGCCTCGATAAGTAGCGAAGGCTGGCCACAAACCCAGATCCTCCTGTCTCAGCCTCCCAAATGCTGGGATTATAAGCGTGCGACACCACGCCCGGCTTGCAGTTCTGTTTTAAGTAAATGAGAACTCAGGACAGGACACGATAGCACAGTGATGAATAACATAATTGATAAGTGGCATCCTTATAAAAATATACATTTTTACATGTATAGATTTATAAGTAGAATGAAATAAAGTCGAGCAAAGTGACCCAACTTCAGGCTTTGATGTGCAATTCTGGATATTCCTTGATGTCTCGTGTGGACAGTGAGAGGTACCCAGCTGGCACTCGAGAGATGGCAGCTGTGAAAATGTGTGGCATAGCAACCAGTATTCGCAAGTGATGCCAGGTAATTGGTAAATATTCATCATTTTCTAATTTGCCTAATACTGCATAATAAATATACAAATTATTTTTATGTATGAAGAATAAATTGCAGGATTCCACGGAGAACACACTTCACCAAACTTCTTAACCTCTAGGATAATTGGGGAAAAAAAAAATAACCTGAATGATACAGTATCTTCCAGAGTCAATACCATTGAACTAATTTAATTATCAGTTTTTCCGTATAAAAGGTATGATGTTTTTATTGTGCCCCCTTTTTATTTTTCCACAATTATGTTCAATATGATTGATTCTTTTCTAAAAAGAAAGGAAATATCTTGCAGTACTGTGGATTGAACTGAGGGGTGCTTTGCCACTGAGCTACATCTCCAGCCCTTTTTAGTTTGAAATAGACTCTCGAGAAAGCCCAGGCTGGCCTTAAGCTCATGATCCTCCGGCCTCAGCCTCCTGAGGAGCTGGAATTTCCACCATGCCCAACTAAAGAGAAAATCTTATAGCATAGCTGTGATTCACTGACCAAGTTTCTGTTCCTCCCAAATTTTACATTTTATAGTTATTATCATGAGCTTTCTTCTGAGGCCACTAATTGTACCAAGTCTAACTCACCAGGCTTAAATTGTACAGATCTGAGTCATAGTAAAAATATTTTCCACCAATTTTTAGTTGCAGTGAATTTCACCACGTGTGGTTTTAACTACTGTCAATCTTATTTTGTGTTGACTTTTTGTCCAATAATGATCTTTATGTGCTGGAGAAAAATCTGTCAGAAAATTGTGAGCGATATTGCAAAGTGTAGAGATATAGAAAGACCAGGGTTTGGGGTGGGAGTGAGAGGTTTGATTGAATATGAGCTGAGAAAAGAGATGGGGAAGAGATGGAGCAGTCATGTTTACAGCAGATTGCCAAGTCAAAAGTGTCTGACCTTTGTTAAAGGAAGTGTTTATTTTTGAGTTCTTATGTTCATCAACCTTAATGTTATTGCAAATAAAGCTACCCCACATTTTCACTAAGTGAAGAAATCATATTAATCCACTAGAATTTTCCTTGTCTCCTTCCTTCCTTCCTTCCTTCCTTCCTTCCTTCCTTCCTTCCTTCCTTTCTTCCTTCCTTCCTTCCTTTCTTTCTTTTTTGGTACTAAGAATTGAACCCAGGGGCATTCTACCTCTGCACTGTATTCCCCAGCCCTTTTTTGTTTGTTTTGAAACAGAGTCTCACTAGGTTTCTGAGAGTCTTGCTAAGTTGCCAAGGCTAGACTTGAACACGCAATCCTCCTGTCTTAGCCTCCCAAGTACTAGGATGATAGGCATGCACTACCACATCCAACTTCCACTAAGAATTTTTATAAATGGTGTTACCATCTTCTTGCAAATTTTCATAATAGTTCCTCATCCTGAATAGCCCCTCTTCTGAAGCTCATCTTCTGAACGAAACACCCCGAGCACATTTCAGAAGTGAGAGACTGCCGGGCGTGGTGGCGCACGCTTGTAATCCCAGCATTCGGGAGGCTGAGACCGGAGGATCCGGGTTCGTGGCCAGCCTCAGCTATCTAGTGAGGCACTCCGCAACTCAGTGAGACTCGGTTTCAAAATAAAGAATAAAAAATAGGGCTGGGGGTATAGCTCGGAGGTAGAATGCCCCTGAGTTCAATCCCCAGTACCGCAAAAAAAAAAAAAAAAAAAAGAAGTGAGAGACTCAGCCTTGAAATGCAGGAACCACTTACAAAGGTTGCAGACAGAGCCTGCATCCTCCTATGCCATCTTCTATTCTTTCCCTTAAAACACTCTCTAGCCAGGTGTGGTTGCCCATGCTTGTAATCCCAGCACTTGGAGGCTGAGAACCTACTCAAAGGTTTGAGGCCAGACTCAGCAACTTAGCAACCCTCCACAACTTAGAGAGACCCTGTTTCAAAATAGGAATAAAAAATAGGGCTGGGAATGTAGCTCAGAGGTTGAATGCTTCTGCTTCTGAGTTCAATGCCTGGCACAATAAATAAATAAATAAATAAATAAATAAATAAATAAATAAATAAATAAATAAATAAACAAACAAACTCATTTTTAGCCCGGTATAGTGGAACACACCTGTAATCCTGGTACTTGGGAGGCTGAGGCAGGAGAATCTCAGATTTGAAGCCAGACTCAGCAATTTAGCAAGACCCTCAGCAACTTTTCTAGACCCTGTTACAAAATAAAAAATAAAAAATGCTGGGGGTGTAGCTTGGAGGAAGAATGCCCCCGGGTTCAATCCTCAGCAAAGCAAAACAGAACACTCATTCCCTGAGAAATTGGTATGAGGCGAGACTTTTCCCACAGATTTTGTCCACACGCTTCCTTGTGAGATGTCCGTTCAAATCACTTGTCCCTTTCATAATGAGTTACTTGCCTTTTAAATTAATTTATAGGTGTTCTTCAGATCCGTGGCCATTAGTCTCTTGTCTATTACATGTGTTACAAGTAGCCCTGGCTGTGATTGTCCTTTCATTCTTTTTATGGGATCCATTGAGGAGCAGAACTTCATCATTTTAGTGTAGCCAAATGTAGCCATTTTCTTCTACAGATCCTTCTTGAAAAAACACTTTCCAGCCAGGTGTGGAGATGCAGGCTTGTAATCCCAGTATTTGGGAGGCTGAGACTGGAGGATCTGGGTTCGAGGTCAGCCTCAGCTACTTAGTGAGGCCCTCCGCAACTTAGTGAGACCCTGTTTCAAAAAATGAATAAAAAAAAATAGGGCTGGGGGTGTAGTTCAGAGGTAGAATGCCCTTGGGTTCCATCCCCAGTACCACAAAAAAAAAAAAAAAAAAAAAAAAAAAAACCTTTCCTCCCCCGAAGTCATGAAACCATGCTCTTATAATATATTTTTAAAGTTTTATTGTTTTGCCTATCACACTCAGGATTTTAATCAATTTTGCATGTGCTGTATATATTATTTGGTAGAGATCTAATTTCATTTTTTCCATAACCCAATTTCCCCAGACCAATATATTGAAAAAAAAATCATCTTTTCTTTGCTGATTCTCACTGATTTGCCATATGTGATGTTCATATATAAATCACAATTTTGTGTTCTTCATTTCTCTTGCATCTCACACCTATCATTTGTCCCCATCTTTCAGCCTCCAGGAAATTCTTTAGAATTTCTGCTGATGGAAAAAAAAAAAAGTCAGCCTTTGTCTAAAAAAAAAAAAAAATGTCTTTCTTTTACCCCCCATTCTTTGAAGATATTTTCTCTGGATGTGGCGTTCAAAGATGGTAATTATTTTCTCCCAGTGCATTTCTCCAGTGTACCCGACTCCACTTTTGTTATTGAGAAGGAAGCTGGCCGTCTAGTCCTGATTTTTGGAGGGGCAGCCTGTCCCCTCCCTTCCCCCACTCCAGCCCTGGCAGCTTTTCAGATCTTCTCCTTGCCTCTGATGCCCCATGGTTCTAGGTATATGTACTTATTCTTGCTTGGGATTCCACACTTTGCTTTCCTGACCCCCCGCCCCTCCCCCCAGCCCTGAGCTGGTCAGTTCCAGGCTAATCTTTGTAAGGCTGGGCCTGGAGAAAAGGGCACACTTCCAAAACTTATCTGGGCATCCTCAGCAGGAGGCTTCATTTCAAGTTGCACTCCTGTTGCAGAGAATTCTGGGAGTCGGAACTTGTGCCTCTTGCAGGATGTGGCTGCTGCCCAGGTCCTGGCCATGCTGAATCTCTCCTCCTTCCTCCCGTGAGCCTTAATTTTATTACCCAAAGGTTGCCGCTCTCTGTCAATCCATGCCTGCTTTCAACATTTGTCAATACGGTAGAAGGTCATAAAAGATCCTCAAAGTTTTCCTTAAATGCTGACTTTTCCATAACTTCCCTCTGGGGTCTCATTTACTACTTTTAACCTTAAACTTCACACCGTCTTATGGGCACGTTGACACTTCTTCCTTCAAGCTTCTGCTTGGCATCTCGACCCCTAAAGACTTTATTTCAAAATATTCTTTACAGATGGGCCACATAGGTGCTGCTGGTGATTTTATGCAGTTTGTAGCCAGATCGGATCACTTGTCTCCCAAATGAATTTTGAATCCATTCGTTTCTCTCTCTGTCACCCTTGCTGCTCCAGCCCAAGCTGTGGCCACCAAGCCCTGGACCACAGTGCCTCCTAACCAACCCACCCTGTCCCTTTGGCCCAAACACTGCCACAAAAATGTCTCTTCCACACCAAAGGAGCAATGGCTCCTTCTAAATGCAAATCTGATCATTTTTTTTAACCTCCTGTCTCCTCTCCAGCATGTCTTCTCATCATTCAATGGCTTCTGATTGTCGGTGTTAGGACAAATATAGAGCTCCTGCGATGGCCGGCTGTGTTCCGGGGCCCGTCCATGCTGCAGTCTGCTCACTCTCTGCTCCTGAGACACAGGTGGGGTGGACATGGCCCGGAGGATAGCGAGCGCCAGAGAGCTGGGGTCATCTACCCAGGCCAGGAAGCAGTTTCCTGGTTTGCGGTTGAGTTGGCTATACAGACAAGAAGGCAAAGAGGAGGAGGGAGGCCTGAGGGCAAATCCCGCCTCAAGACTGTGAGGCAGCACTAGGCCCCAAAAGACCAAGTTTGGGGAAGGAATTTGTCTAGTTTTGAACTTGATGAATTTTTTTTTTTTTTTTTTTTTTTTTTTTTTTTTGCGGTACTGGGGATTGAACTCAGGGGCATCCTATCTTTTCTTCTTTCTTTCTTTTCTTTTCTTTTATTTTTTGCGGTACTGGGGATTGAACTCAGCGACACTCTACCTCCGAGCTATACCCCCAGCCCTATTTTTTATTCTTTATTTTGAAACCGAGTCTCACTAAGTTACGGAGTGCCTCACTAGGTAGCTGAGGCTGGCCGCGAACCCATCTTCTTTATTTTTGAAACAGGGTCTCACTAAGTTGCAGAGGGCCTTAATAAGTAGCTGAGGCTGGCTGTGAACCTGCAATCCTCCTGTCTCAGCCTCCCAAGTCCTGGGATTGCAAGCGTGCACCACCACACCTGGGCCTGATGACACATTTAAGATACTTACAAGACATTCAAGAAATGTTAAAAAGGCAGCTGGGCTGCCCAGGTCTGGGCTCAGAGGAGAACTCCAGAATGGCAATCTGAACGTGTTAGTCGACAGCCGAGTCATTAGTACCATCGATGTATGGGAAAGACTAGTCAGAGCCATGGAAACATTATTAGTTAAAAATTTAGACTTAGGATAGAAGAAAAAGGAATTCCCCGCTCCCTTCCCTAGCTGCCAGTGTGCTGACCATTAGCAGAGAAGGTAAACAGAGAGGGCTTGCACATCAAGGAGGCCAGCCCCTCCCTTATGCAAGCCAGAGACAGGAGCAGCATGGGTCATCTCTAAACCTAAACATGGTGGCACCAGCCTGGTCAGGCCTTGAGACAGGGCCTTGAGTTTCTACTTTTGGTATCACGCTCCTGCTAGGTGAAAGTGTAATAAATCTCACATTTTTCTTTTCCCCTTCT
Source organism: Graphiurus murinus (assembly GCA_004027655.1). Lineage (NCBI taxonomy): Eukaryota > Metazoa > Chordata > Mammalia > Rodentia > Gliridae > Graphiurus > Graphiurus murinus. Next base: position 34,105 of record PVLC010002719.1, read on the forward strand.
TCTTAAAGTTAAGCGACCAACTGTATATAAGGGTTGGAATCTCTTTGTTCACCGCTCAGAAAGTGGGAAATTGCCAGCTCTGGGTTATCGGCTGCTGATTAAAGGAAGACCTGCTTATCCTACTTTTGGCCTCCGGAGTTTTCTTTTGTCTCTGAGACTAGGCTTGTGGGACGCGCTCTCCTGCAACACTAATGAGATCCTGGATAGAATGAGAGGAGGAAAGACCTGAGGTTGAGCTGAGGATCTCTCATGTTTAATGGCCAGGGAAAGAGGAGGATCCTGAAGAACAGAGAGACAAGGAGTGACCCACACGTTGGAGGAAAATCAGGGGATCGTATGTGTTGGAAGCCAGGGGGCAAATAATTCAAAAAGGAGGAAGGGGTGAATAGTGGCGAATGCTGCTCAGAGGTGAATGAAGGGAAATCTAGGTGGGAGGGAGGGTATCGGAGAAACAGATAGAGCAGGTAAGCACTGGTGTGGCCGGGTGCGGGGTAGTGGTGGCTTGCAGAAGACACAGATGGCAGTGATGGGGGAGGTCACCTATATGCAATGGGCGAGACTGGCTGGTGCACTGGACTCAGGCTCCTTTCAGGGCACCTGGGTGGATGGCGCTGCTGTTTACTATCGTGTGAAAGGGGGCCAGGACGAATAGGTTTCAGAGACGAGACTGACTGTTTAGGCCCTGCCAAGTCTGCGGTGCCTCTGAAAGACTTCGTGCATGTGTGAAGTAAGTAGCTTAGGACACAGAGAGGAGGCCGTGTGAGAGTTGTGGAATCTTCACCATCAGGATACGGTCTAAAAGGTGGGACTGGAATGTACCAGTCTTAGCACGTGCAGGGCCGTGTGCTGAGATGAAAGGCGGTGGGGTCAGGGTTTGGAAGGGAGCCCTGCAAGTTTGTCGGGGGTGAGGGTGGGGTGCAGCTACGTGTGTGTGGGGGGGACGCACAGAGAGACTTCACTTCAGTGGCACCTGTGAGAGGTGGAGTCCCAAGGGTTTCTCCCACCGGCTCAGCAGTCTGACTCAGGGCTGAGCTGGGGACCTCGGTCTTTTGGACTCCAGCATTTCCTCTGGCTCTTGTGTCTGTCTTCTTGATTCCCCACACCCCAAAAGGCAGATTGACGAGGGAGAACCAAGCCAGCGTCTCCATGACCTTGGCGTGACCTGACCCTCAAATCTTCCTGCCTTTCGGTGTGTGCAGACATGTGAGTCAAAGCCGCTCGCCCGCAGCCTGCGCCCCTCCCCCCAGCCCGCTGCCCGATCCTGCTGTTTCTCCCTCCTGGTTCCTTTTGCATGTCGCCACGCCCTAATTCGTGATTCATGGTCAGGCCCGCCTAAGTTATGCCTCTTGTTGCCCCTCATCCAGGCTATAGCGAGAGTCTCATAATTGGTTTTCCTGCCTCTGGTCTCTTCTCTCTCCAATTTGTCTTTCAGGTGCGAGATTAATCTTTTTGAAGCATAGCTCTAATCCAGCCCAAACACAGCTAATAGCTACCTATTTATAGAGCAGCGGTGTCCTAGCGGTGCCCAGCAATGGGGCGGGGGTGTGGCTGGGGACCTTGGGGTCCCGTCCTGCCTGTCTGGCTCTGTGTTCACACCTGTTTACGCATTAGCCCCTGGGGGATCTCTTCGGGCTTTACAGGATTGGAATTTATTAAATTAGAAAATAGATCTAGGAGCCAGGTGTGGTGGGGCACACTCGTAATCCCAGTACTTGGGAGACTGAGATTGGAGGATCCAGGTTCGCCTCCAGCCTCAGTTTTTTTTTCTTTGTGGTACTGGGGACTGAACTCAGGGGCATTCTACCTCCGAGCTATACCCCCAGCCCTATTTTTTATTCTTTATTTTGAAACTGGGTCTCACTAGGTTGCGGAGTGCCTCACTAGGTAGCTGAGGCTGGCCGCGAACCCAGATCCTCCAGACTCAGCCTCCCGAATGCTGGGATTACAAGTGTGCGCCACCACGCCCGGCTGAGCCTCAGTTATTTAGTGAGGCTCTCTGCAACTTAGTGAGACCCTGTTTCCAAATAAAGAATAAAAAATAGGACTGGGGGTATAGTTCGGAGGTAGAATGCCCCTGGGTTCAAGCCCCAGTACTGCAAAAAGAAAAAGAAAATAGATCTGGCCTTTCAAAATCTAGGCTCTGTTACATTTCAGGCCATATTTTCTGCTACCTTATTTTCTGTATTCTTCTACCCTACCTAAAAAGTTGTTTTGTTTTAAACAGGTTCTCCCTAAGTTGTTGAGGTTGGTCTCAAACCTGTGATCCTCCGGTCTCAGCCTCCCAAGCACTGGGATTACAGGAGTGCGCCACCATGCCCAGCAATGGTGCTGTTCTTAATACCTCTTCTCAACTGCCCATGTTACATCCTTCACTTAAACTTCCTTCCTAACCCCAAATGTCTAAATCCAACCCGTCTCTTAAGGATCAAATGGTCCCTGTCCCATGAACGGTTCCTCGAGTGCCCTCAATTGAAATGATCTCTCCTACATTCTGACGGCATGGTGTCTGGGTCTCTCTCAAAGTCTATAGCTCCTCCTGTCTTACTTTGGGATTTATTTGTAACTTAGAGGAATTCATTCCCCAAATTTCTCCATATTTGGGGTACAAGTACGTCCATATGTCCTTCGACAACAAATGTTTATTAAGCACTTGTCATGGGCCAAAGAGAATCCTGGTGTCAGTTAAAAAGCAGAAAATAAAACAAAGCTCCCGATCTAGTGGACTTTATATGCAAATAGGGGTCAGAGGTAGTAATTAGCTGGTGAATATAAAATGAGGGACGGTGGTTCGTTCTATGGGGAAAAGTCAAGGAGGATACTGAGGCTGGTTCCATCGTTTAGGGTACAATTATGTTATCTGCAGGAAAAAGGAGGAACTAGGGAACATTATGCTAAGCCAGTCAACCAGTCTCAGAAAGTGAAGGGCCAAATATTTTCATTCACATGCGGAAGCTGGAGAGAAATGGGGAAACAGAAAGGACTTTGGAAAAGTAGGAGGAGGTACTGGAAGAACAGTGGAGGTGGTGAGATGAAAGAGGAGATTTGATGAAGGAAACAGTTCAAACAATCCTATGGTCATATATGGGATTATCAATACCGTGTACGTGTATATGCATGTGGTATGTGGTACTGGGGACTGAACTCAGGGGCATTCTACCTTTGAGCTACAGCCCCAGATGTAGAAATAAAATGGGGGGGGGGGCTATTTTTATTTATTTATTTTTAAACAGTGTCTCATTAAGTTTTGGAGGGCTTCCCTGAGTTGCTGAGGCTGGGGGAGAACCTGTGATCCTCCTGTCTCAGCCTCTCAAGTCCTGGGATTACAAGCGTGTGCCACCACGCCCGCCCGGCTATCAGTACAAATTGTAATGTTCTGCTTGGGGAGGAGAAGGGAGCAGGGCGGGAGGAGGAGGGAAACGCACAAGGAGCACCGTGTGCATAGAGATTTCTTTCACTCTGAACCTCGTTATGATGTATAATTACAGTGCACCAATAAAATGAATGAATGAATAAGTAAATAAAATGAATGAATGAACTAATTAATTAATTAATTAATTAACGAGTGAAGGGAAGAGAGAGAATGCAGGGGGTCAGGAAGGTCATGAAGGAAGGCCATGTGAGCAGCATTTTTGGCAGGTGGAGGACTCTTGGGGAAGAGGGATCTGCAAGCGTGCAGGCCCGATATGAGTGCACGTCAGGAAACAGCAAAGAAGCGAGCTGTCCTGTGCAAAGCAGACAGGGCTAAGAGGATGGGAAATGAGGTCAGGGAGAGGGAGGCACGCGAGCTCCTGTGGCCAGGGTGAGGACTCTGGCTTTTATTCATTTATATAGCCACATGTTTACATTAGCAGAACGGCTGTTATCTCACCGGTGAGACCTCTCTTCCACCCCTAGTTATTAACTGAAGACTTACTTGGTTCAAGGAGGTTGGCCCTGCTGGGCGTGGTGGTGTATGCCTGTAACCCCAGTACATGGGAGGCTGAGACAGGAGGATTGCAGGTTCAAGGCCAGCCTCAGCAACATCGCAAGCACTTCAGCAACTTAGGGAGACCCAGTTTAAAAAATAAAAAGGGCTGAGGGTATTGCTCAGAGGTAGGATGTTCTGGGATTCAATCTCCAATATAATAAAATAAAATAAAATAAAAAGGTTGGCCCTGCTTCTCAGTGGTCACTCTGCTCAGTTTGCAGCCATCGTTGATTGTGTTAGTTTGTCGGTAGTTCCCACGGGGATCATCGTGGACTCCTGTCCTGGGCAGCCTGCTAGATGCTTCTCCAGGGTTTCCTCCATGCCTCAGCTGGCCAAACCCCCACCCAGGCCACAGTGGGGGCCTGAGCTGGAGCTAAAGGACCCAACGTCTCGGAGGACATCCGCTCAGCCTCTGTTAATAAAGCTTGTCCAAGCACACGCACCACCGTTGCTGGTGAGCCTTTGTTAGTGGCAACTGACTACCTTGCCAAGGGGTGGGGCTTGGAGCGACCTCCCGCTCTGGCCGCACACTGGGCTAGCCTCTACCCCACCGGGCTAGCCTCTACCCCACCGCAGGCCTAACGTAAGCTCAGTAGTACTTAACTCCACCTGCCCGAGTCAGAGTCAACTCTACGTATTCAGCACCGAGACACAGCAGAGGAGGCTGGTGAACTAGTTGGATTCCATTTCCAGGGCCTCTCGGGGAGGCTAATTGGCTGCAGGAATCTGTCTGACTCACCGGAGTCACCTCCGCTGCACCCGATCTGGTGAATGGCACTCAGAGAGCATTTGGGGAATGCAATCTGATATGCTTTAAATGACCAAATCAATCTTTCATTTGGACTGAAGTGTTTTCAAATGGGCTTCTCATGAGAAAATGATTTTTCTGTTCTCCCAGCAGCTGGTCTGCGTAGACTAAGCGATGTAGGATGGCGCTTTTCAATGCAGTTCAGACGGACGCTGCCACACCTGATGCTCCCCGTTACTACTAGCTGGCCAAGAGATGGCCTCTGGAGGGGGCCAGGAGGCAAGCAGTCAGGGGTGGTGACAAGTGACTGCCATTTGTCTTTTGTGAGGGGAAAACTGTGAAGGATGAGGAGTGAGGCTGTTAGAAAGGGACTCTAGGGAAGCCACAAATCAAAACTCATGAAATCCAAATGCAACCGACCACAAGTCTGGTCAGCAAGCACACCGAGCAGGCAGTCCACTCGGTTTCTATTTCCAACGTGATCGATCCTGCCCTTTGTCCTGATTGGCGAGGGCTTGGGTTCACAACCCTGCACGATTGGCTATTTTCTAAGACAGACAGTACGTCTGAAATGAAGTTTGGCATTCTGGAAGGTTCCTGGTCAACCAAAGTTTATATGAGCTAAAATGGAAGACTCAGGTCAGCTAAAAGTCCATGAGTTAAGATGGCTGACATTCTGGAAGACTCAGGTCAACCAAAGGTCAAATGAACTAAGATGGCTGACACTTGGAAAAATTCAGGAAGTGGAGTACACAGTACAAAATGAATGCCCAAGCTAGTTACAAAATGGAAAGGAGTACACATCTATGTAATTTGCTTACTTCGATAGAAAAGATTGTCTTTATTCTTCACAAGGCTCAGCAGGGTAACAGAGCTCACTCCCTAAATATGGCTGCCTTCAAGAACCTGGGCCCCACCAGCCAGGGCGCAGAGGAAGCTTGAAATAAGGGCTGGGAAAGCTGCCAATTCTTTCTGGGACTTAGTTGTGCCATGTCACCTCTCGAATCCCATTGGCTAGGAAGTTTAATTTAGAAAGGCTGGGGAAATTGCCTCTCAGACTTTAAGATGGAGCAGGCCTGCACCTCCCCAGCCCTCTTGGGAGTGCCATCATTTCTTTCTAGAACGCTGAAAACCTGAGTTTATCTTTGGTGTGATTTTTCTCTTTAAGCTGTCCCCTGGCGATCCATTAATTAGCAAGTCTCTCATTGGAATGTCACCGGCTCTCGCCCTTCATCATCCTGCCTGTGATCCTGTGATCTGCAGCAAAGTCCTAGTGGTGAATGCAGGTCCTCCTCTTCATTTCCATGGCAACCCCCGTAGCCATCCATGTAAAAGTTTGTGCCTTTACTCTAGGCTCCTGGAAGAGAGAAGCAGGGTGATGAGACAGACAAGCTCTTATTCAGATACAAAAACAAAACAAAACAAAAAACCAACAATAGCACCACAAATTAGTCTGTGAAGCAAATTGATTTGCAGAACAGATTCTTTAATCCGCAATGACCTCTCCCCTCACCTCCTTGTGTTTCTATAAATAATTTAAAGGAATATTTTCTCCTTATATTAACATTATGTTAATATAGAATATCTCCTCATATTAACTCTCCACACACATGTGCACACACAGGCACACAGACACAGCAGCTTGAATGGCCCTTGGTCCTTTCTTTAACCACATCAATTATCTGGTTCCTAGGACAGCGGTCAAGCAGAGATCACACCCAGGCCGACCATGTGATTCTGGTCTCCCTTCCGCAGTCAGGGCTGGTCTGGAATCTGAAGGTGATTCTTGCCATCCCAACTCTTAAAACCAATGTAGTCATGAGATACCATTTTATTTTTTTAATTTTATTTTTTAATTGGCGCATTGTAATCACACATCTTTATTAGGTACAAGCTGACAAAGGCATACATGCACACATTTCTCATTTAACCCTTCCCCAATTTCCGCCCCACTCCCTCACCCACCCTCCCTCTCAAGTTCAGTTTAGTGGTTGACTTTGATATATTTGTGAAAGTACATCGTGTGCATTAGGGTGCCCCCCTCCTGTCACCTTCAGTTAAGTCACCTTCTTTGCTCATCTAAGGTTTCTCCTTAGTCTGGAGTCCCTCTTATGTCCCACTGTCTCCCTAGCTTCCGCATATTAGGGAGAGCATACAATTTTTTACTTTTTGTGACTGACTAATCTCACTTAACATGTTTTCCAGTTCCATCCATTTCCCTGCAAATAACATGATTTTGTTCTTCTTTATGGCTGAGTAAAATTCCACTGTGTACATATCCCATAGTTTTGTAATCCATTCATCTGTTGATGGACATCTTGACTAGTTCCATAGTTTGGCAATTGTGAATTGTGAATTGTGCAGCTATAAACATAGATATACATGCATTGGTCTGAAAGTTTGGTTTCCATTCTTTTGGGTAGATACCCAGAAGTGGTATTGCTGGGTCATATGGTAGGTTCACTCCCATTCGTCTGTGGGTCCTCCATACTGTTTTCCAAAGTGGTTGCACTAATTTGCAATCCCACCAACAATGTATTAGGGTTCCCACTTCTCCACACCCTCTCCAGCATTTGTTGTTGTTTGTGTTCTTGATTATTTCTATTCTGATTGGGGTTAGGTGAAACTGAGATACTATTTTAAATATTTGTGTGTACAGAGGTAAGGGGAGGGGAGACCCAAGAAGGAAAAAGTGGCTAGATCCACAAAAATCAGAATTCAGCCCCTAAGTCTGTCACTTCTGGTTATATGCTCCTTGGAACAAGAAACCACACATGAAGATGCTGCAGGTGACAGCTAAGAGGCTAGTGACGTTGCGTGCAGCAGTGGTTTAGAGAACCAGCAGGGGTACTTCTGGGGTGATGGTCCTCCACCCTCAGCAGTGTGCAAAGCCCGGTTCCCAAGTGGTGATGCCCACATACCTCATTCTCCCTATCTCGAGTGTGAAGGTATTGGCCTTTTCAAATCGTGCACGTGGTACTTGCTGAAGGTCTCCTACAAACCGGCACTCCCATATCCCCGTCCTTGGCCAACTAGCTTTCTTATACAATCTTCTTGAAAATTTAAAAATTACCCTTTATTTCTTGAGATGCTCAGGGAACTGGCTTGGTCATTTCTCATTATGAAACAGTTCAGGTTCCCAGGTCCGTGGAAGGGCTGGCAGGATGCTGCTGAGAGCTGGCTATTTTAGCCGAGGACATTCATCACGCTGATTCTGCTGTCAACCGAGGTTATAGCATCTGCTCCTCCATTTCCCTGTCATAATCATTTATGCTCTACCCCTTGACATGACCCATAAGTTCTTTTTATTATATTACGCATTAAATACACCAGAACACACTAAAAACTCTTCGTTATCCAGTAAATATAAAGTGTGTTCACCTCGACCTCCTCTTGGAAGCTTCCAGTGCTGATGCACCTGTAGGCCCTGCGTCAGGTCCTTTGACCTGGGGGCAACAACCATGCCCCCTAGGAAGCCTCATATGGCAAGGCTGCAGGAACACAAGAGGGTTCAGATGGTGTGTGTGTGTGTGTGTGTGTGTGTGTGTGTGTGTGTGTGTGTGTGTTTGCAAGGGGAAGGTTCTGGGAGATTCAGTACATTCTATATATGGAAGAAAAGAAATGGATCTTCATTGACTTTCTTCTGTGAGCCAGGCCCTGTGCTGGGTTCTTTACAATATTGTCATCTTTGAGCTTTAAAACTACCTGTTATCTTTATTCCATAGGAGGGAAATCATCATTCTGTCAGTCAAGGGACTTGTCTATGCCAGGCCGCTACTAATTAGCAGAAATAGATCTAGATGCACTGCCCTTAAAGCATGCCAATGGCTTTTGTTTCACTCAAAGCATAAAATCCAAACCTCAACAAAGCATGTCTTTATTTCTCAGCCTCATCTTTTACTATTCCTTCCATCGAGCTCTCAAATTCAGCTCCTCTGGCCTCCTGGCTGATCCTTGAGTACACCAGCCTGTTTTCTTGACAGGGCCTTTGCACATGCTATTTCTGTTTGCCAACCACTCATCTCCTTGAGAGCTGAGCAGTCCTCTCCTTCACTCACTTCAAGTCTTTGTCCAAAGAACACTGAACCCTGGTTTCTCCTCTGATACACTCTTCCCCTCCAGTGGCTTGGGTCTCTTGATAACATTTCTCACCTTCTGACTTAACATATAACTTACTTGTTTGTTTTGCTTATTGACAATCTCCCCTAACTAGAATGTGAGCTCTATGAAGCTTGGCTGTTTTCCTTACCTGCATCCATCACCTAGAAAAATGCCTCGCATGTAGTAAAGGACTTTTGTCACTGAGTAAAGAACAGGTCCTCAGTCTGATAGGAAATTTCCTGAGTATACACAACGTTGGTGTGGTTGGCATCTGTGGTTTTGGCCCATCAGGAAGCCATTCACCTCTCTTAGGGTAATGGGATCCTTCTGATCTATAAGACACCATGTTATATTTGGGTGAAAGAGTTTCCTTCCCCACCCGAGCTCCAAGGGCGGGCCTAGGATTCTGGTATTGGGGGCTACATCTTCTTGGCTATAGTTATTGGGGTTATTGATTTAGAACTGAGCATGTCCACCCAGGCCAACCCAAATAGTGCCCATGGCCTTTCTGATGAGAGATTGGAGATTATTCTTCCACGAGGTTGTGAAATTGGCAGAGTAATGATCATGGCCGTGTCTCACCATGTGGCAAGAGCCCATTCAAAAGGCAGAGGGAGAAACAAGAAGACGTTGTTGTTTGATCTCTGAACTCCCACATTGCTAAAAGGAAATCTGCCTTGGGTGTTTCAGCTGTGTAACTAAATAATGACTTCTGTTATTATTAAAGGTTGGATTTCTGTTACTTAAAGCTTAAAGAATCCTGACATACTAAAAGAGGCCAGAGTTTCTGGTACCAAATGTCTCAATTCCATTGCTAAAGACTTTAAAAATGTCTGCAGAGACGGATTACACTGAGAAAACTGAGGCACTGCAATAAAGATTGACTATGTAGGTAATGAACGAAAAGATAGTGCAGTGGCTGCTTTTTATTGTTTGGTAGGGAGTACCATTCCTGATTTTTATAATTAACTCAGTCAACATATTTAGCATTATTAATTTTTTATTGAGCTCTAAATTAGAAAATTAATGCATGGTATAGATTCTGGAGCCCTAAATAAGGAAGACATAAAGGACTTTCGTATAATAGGTTGACTGCAATATAAGTGTCAGAAAGGGCTTCTACTTCAATGCGGCCCCTACTCCGGCCACATGTTTGATATTTGGTAAGTTTTGGCTGAGTGGATCGAAGAACAATTGAATGATTAAGAAAGTCATTATTCTTAGCATTTTATTGGCTCATAGATTTGATTAAAGTTCTCCCCAGAAAAATGTGCATGCACACAGACACACAGACACACACACACACACACACACACACACACACACACACCCCTTTGCATAAAATATCTGGAGTTTGCAGTGTCCTTTGCAAAGCCTCCCTAGATCCTAGGTTAAGAATTGCTTTGAATAATGTCATTACAACATATGCCCCAGGCAGTATTTCTAGCTAGAATTTTGATGTTGAAAAGGCAATAAGCTCTTTTTAAAGGTTTTTATTGGTGCTATATAATAACACGTAAGAGTGGGGTTCATTGTGACATTATTCATACATGCAGCATAATTTGGTCAGTTTCATTCCCCCGATACTTCCCTCTTCCTCCTCCTCCTTACCCACTTCTACTACTTTACTGGCCTCTCTTCTATTTTCATGAAATTTATTATTATTTTTTTTTTCTGTCTCTCTCTAGTCTCCACATAGGAGAAAAAAAACAAACAACCCTTGACTTTCTGAGTCTGGCTTATCTCCCTTATTGTGATGTTCTCCAGTTCAATCCACTTCCCTGCAAATTAAATAATTTCATTCCTTTTATGGCGGAGTAAAACTCCATTGTGTGTGCATACCACAATTTCTTTATCCATTCATCTGTTGATGGGCATCTAGACTGGTTCCATAACTTGGCTATTGTGCATCACATTGCTGTAAACACGGGTATGCATGCATCGCTCTGACTTTAATTATTTTGGGTAGATACGGAGGAGTGGCATTTCTGGGTCATGCATAACCCCTTCCTAACACAGACTATTGTATCGGCAGGGGAGTAGGTGAGTGATTGCGTTGGCCAATACACTCAGGACCTCAGGCAATTTAGATAACCCTTTGAACTTGCCTCAGTTTCCAAATATGTAAGGTGAGGACACTACTTCAACCTCTCTCATGTCTGTGGTGATAGCTGAATTAAGTGCCACACGTAGAATCATTAGCACAGTTCCTGCTAATATTGAAGGCACTCTCTCAATGATTGCTACTAATGGTGTTGAATATGCTGATGACAGGTAATATTTTAGTTGGAGTGAACTCATTCTGTCTCCCAGAGCTCAGACAGCAATGCCCCTGGCCAAAAGAGAAGCAACGATGTGATCTTTCGCAGCTTCTTTGGGTTCTATTGTAACATGAAGTTATACTTTCTACACATTATCAAAAACGGGTACTTACTGGGAAAGTGGAGGAAGGGGATTAGGGAGCTGGGAAAGGGAGAGAAAAGGAAACAAAATGGATAAAATTATGTTATAGGAATGCACATATATATCATAACTCCCACCATTATATATAATTATAATACACCAATAAAATTTTTAAAAAATTTAAAGCATTTATTACCTCCCCAATATATATATTTCACCATTTATATCTAGGATAAAAATGACTTATCTAGTCATCAAGACCTTTATTATAAGCAGAAACCCATGGACCAGCTGAAGGTTACAAGTTAAAAGTCAAGTTAGTTAAAAGTTGATAGAGTAGACTTATGAAAGCCTCTGCCAGACTTGCCCTCTGTTTAATTTTTAGGCTTTCTCATTAGTAACTGTCAAGAGATTCACATGTTAATGAAGCCGGCTATAGTAATTTTTCAAACCACAGGGACTTCAATTGCTTTGGGAAAACTTTCTAATCAGAAAAGCTGCTTTTACATAGTTAAAAGCAGTGTGTAAAAAATTCATAGAAATGTGAGACAACTCCAACATGTCCACTGACCAATTAAGAGGTATCATTAGCTGGGTGCGGTGGTGCATACCTGTAATCCCAGTACTTAGAAGGCTGAGGCAGGAAGATCACAGGCTTGAGGCCAGCATCAGCAACTTGGAGAGATCCTCAGGTCTAAGGGTGTATGTCAGAAGTAAAACACCACTGGTTTCCATCTCTAGTACTGCAAAAAGAAAAAAAAAAAAAAAAAAATATATATATATATATATATATATACATATATTCACTATTTCCTTGTTTCTCTCTTCTTCACCATTGAGCCACTCCACAGTATTTATAGTTTAGAGGATCAGTCATGTGCCACGTGCCTGCCAGGCTCTGAGGGCCCGTAAAGAACCAGGTGGACCTGGGATCAAACCAGAGTGCTCAGTGGCCCTTCCTGCCTCCTGTAACTCACCAGTATGGAGAATTTTTTAACGGGAGTGTTCCTGATGGTGAAGAAGAGCATCCTGGTCACAGCCCATGGCTTAGACGGGGCTCTCCATCTCCAGCACCCCCCCACCCCGCCCCCGGCACCATGCGTGGTCTAAACAGGAGGCGCTGAGTTGGGGGAAACAGTGTGGGCTGCTTTGGGGTTAGCTCTGTTTTGTAAAGTGTGGGGCTGGCCTGTACTGGCTCAGCCGCCAGCCACGAGTTTCTAAGCGCTGCTCCTAATGAAACCCCCAAAGAGAGAGAGACTGAACCAGAGACCTTGGCAAAATTGTCCCGTCAGGGGCTGGATCGTAAGTACTGTCGGCCTTGCCAACCAGCCCATCTCTGTAATAACAGTGCAGCTCTGTCATTCCTCCTCAAAAACATACACGAACCAATGCACGGGCTGTGTTCCCGTGAGTTCTAGGACCTTGGTCACAACTGCCAACTTCTGGCACTCAACTACCTCCTTCCTTGGAGAGAGAAGAGCAACAGTCACACCCATCATAGCTCCTAGGGCCAGAAGGCACCTAGCGCATAGCAGGTGCTTGGGAAATATTTGTAGATTCAATAAATTCAGCAAACCAGTAAACTGTGTATTCCCTTCTTTCTTTTTTTTTTTTTTTTTTTTGGTACTGGGGATTGAACTCAGGGAAATTCTACCTCTGAGCTACACCCCAAGCCCTATTTTTTATTCTTTATTTTGAAACAGGGTCTCACTAAGTTGCGGAGGGCCTCACTAAGTAGCTGAGGCTGGCCGAGAACCCAGATCCTCCGGTTTCAGCCTCCCAAATGCTGGGATTACAATCGTGCGCCACCACGCCCGGCTTAAACTGTGTATTCCTAATGATTGAGCCAGTGTTCTGAGCTCAGATCTCCTCCAGTGAGGCTAGAGATGGAAGTTTCCAACTCAGAAGCTTTTCTTCCTCTGAAAAAGTCCAGGGTTGAGCTAGACAAGCCCTGAACTCCCTTCTAAGCTTGAATAACTTCAGGAAAAGACAGAAGGCAGAAAATAAAGCCTGTTCAATGTATCCTCTATTCCAGCTGCCAACTGCAAGCTTGAAATCAAGAGACAGCCTGAGTATCAGCTACATTTTGCACCACATGTAAGAGACATCGTCTTTTACTGGTCTGGAGGCTGGGGGACGACTTCGCACCCTTGGGCTGAAGCCACCTTCCGGCCACCTCCACTAACTTGTGCTCCACCAGGCCCAGTGCCGAGTTTGAAGTATCAGCTGCCTGGTGATTTCCTGAGCTGTGACGCCAACCAGGTGAGTTCCTATTATCAAATACAGCACAGCCTGAGCACGGCTTGTTAAGAGTTTAGATTTTTACAGAACAGAGAGAACATGCCTCATTGTGTCCCATTAGGGAGAAAAAGAGGAGCGAGAAAAGCCTAATAAAAGGGCCTCCTACTCCTCTGATTACTAAAGCCAAAATAACCAAAAGGTGGTTTATAGCAAGTGTCATTATGAATAAAAGAACTGGGACTATTTTAGAAAGATGTTAAAAGCAGAGGGTGAACTAAGTGTTTTTTATATTCTGTGCTTTCTTTCTATATCCCTACAGGTAGCAGTCCCAGAAAAAAAAAAAAAATCCCTTCTAAAGAGAGAGCCCCTCACCTCCTCCCATTGTCTCAGTCTCTGCAAAGCCCATAGAAGACACAGGGCCGGTATTTCAAATGACAAGGAAGCTGGGCTCCAGGGTGGACACCTGTCATCCCAGTACTTGGGAAGCTGAGACAGGAGGATCCCAGATCGAGGCCGGCCTCAGCAGCTTAGCAAGACCTTGTTTCAAAATAAAAGATAAAAAGGGCTGGGGTGTAGCTCAGAGGTAGAATGTCCCTGAGTTCAATTCCCAGTACAAATAAAAGAAAATAAATGACAGTGAGGTATCAGGATTTGAAAATACACTTTCTTTCTTTCTTTCTTTCTTTCTTTCTTTCTTTCTTTCTTTCTTTCTTTCTTTCTTTCCTTTGTGGTACTGGAGGTTTTGTGGTACCCTGTTTTTATTCTTTATTTTGAAACAGGGTCTCACTAAATTGCTGAGAGCCTCATTAAGTAGAGGAGGCTGGTTGCGAACCTGCGATCCTCCTGTCTCAGCCTCCCAAGTACTGAGATTACAAGCATGTGCCACCATGCCTGGCCCAAATACACTACTTCCATCAGTGCATTGCCTGGGTTTTAAAGTCACTGGTCACGGGGTTGGGTGAGGATCTTCCTATCCTACAGGTGGATTGTTTCAGCTGAAATATGGCAGAACAGAAATGTTGCAGGTACAGTGCCTGGGCTCAAACCTGGCTGGCTCTGCATCATATTCTTGGGCAAATTACTTATGCAGTCTAATGTCTCAGCTTCCTTATCTATAAAACTGGAGGTGATAACAAAGCGTATCTCATAGAGCTGAAGTGTCGATTAAGTAACAGTGCAACAGGTTCAGCAATTATAGAGCCTGGTACTTGTGGCACATGCTTAGGAAATGTTGGCTGTGCTCCTTTGGCTGATGGTGAATAAGATGCATAATAGTCCCGTAATCTCAGTACTTGGGAGGCTGAAAAAGGAGGATCGCAGGTTTGCGGCCAGCCTCAGCAACTTAGTGAGGCCTTCACAACCCAGCAAGACCCTGTCTCAAAAATAAAATTAAAAAAAAAAAAAGCTGGGGGTATAGCTAGAAGGTAGAATTATCCTGGGTTCTATCCCCAATATCACACACACACACACACACACACACACACACACACACACACACACACAATAATTTGAAGAGATTTTTAATTAATTTAAATCTTGCTCTCCTACATCTGGGAACAAAGATCCTTTAAATTTTAACATTTTAATCTGCAAATGTACACAAAGTTAATTTTTCTTTTCAGTCAACCAATAAGAAAAGCCAGGAAAACAAATTTATATTCTCCTTGAAATTCCCATGATGCTACCAGGGTCAGAAATGCCATGTTTCAGCAAGGTGGCTTAGACAGGAGATGACAGTTTGATTAAAAACTTGCACTAGAAAAATTGCCCTATAACTTTGGGTCCCTCAAGCACACGCAGAACCAGCCAGGTGGTGACCGCCCTCTAACCAATATAAATGACACAATTGTTTACTTGGTACGATTTTTAATTCAGCCTCAAAGCTCTCCACAGCCAATGTTGGTCGCTGATCCTTCTAATAGAGGATTAAGTGCCTTGGGCATAAAAAAAGAAAAGAAAAAGAATAAAAGGGGCATATGCTCTGATATTATGAGATCAGTAAGCGCTAAAAGCCACTAAATTACGCAGTCACAAGACCTTGAATACGTCTATATAAAAATGTAGATTTCGGTTGCAGTACAAAGTCTATTTATTGCTATGGTTTAAAATATATGAAAGAAGTTAATACCAGCAAGTGAGAAATCACACATGTGACTTCATTTTATTCCTTTATATGGTTTTAGAACAAAATTTATCTGCTAGTTTTTCTAAAAAAAAAGAAGTCAAATTGAATTAAGAGTAAGGTTTAAAAAATGCTTTGCTGAAACATTGGTCATTTAATTGTATCATTTCTACTAAAAGCTCTCGAATATGGGCACACATTTAATTCCATAAATTACTGAACTTAAGTGATTTCTTCATGCAGCCAAAGACCCCAGGAGTCTGGGTTTCCACCTAGACAGCGTTGCTGTGTTCAGTCCACACATCTCTCTCCAGGTATCTCCCTCTGCAGGCGGCTGAGGGCTGGGTTACTGTTTCATCCATATCTGGTTTAAGCCCTCACCTAAAGTGATTGCTGGATTAAAGGTGTTATTCTTAGCCGGGGGTGGTGGCACATGCCTGAAATCCCAGTACTTTGGAGGCTAACAGAGGGGGATCGCAGTTTGCAGGACAGCCTCAGCAACTTACTGAGACTCTCACTCAGCCATCTAGTAAGACCCTGTTTCAGAAACAAAACACAAAAAGGGCTGGGGGTGTAGCTCAGAGGTAGAATGCCCCTGGGTTCAATCTTCACCCCGTGTGTGCGCACGCGCGCACACACACACACACACACACACACACACACACACACAGTGTTATTCTTCTCCCATGGTGAATAAGTTGAAGAAATAACTAACAATCTTTACCTCCCCTTGGGGGTACAGAATAATGACAGGATCCTCTAACCCCCAAGAATGGAGATAATTATGTTCTCGACCTTCCTCTCTTGTGGAACTAGAGCTCCCACATCTCTAAAGGTGGTCTTATAAGTGCGTTAGGCAAACACACCTCTATGGCACAAGGGGCCACATTTCTCGCCATACCTGCCTTTCTGTTTGTAGTTCCCTGTCCTGGAGGACAAGCCTTCTACCTCTCCTGACTTAAGATGGGTTCTCCTCCTGCCTACAACAAGCAGAGACAATGCAGGAGCACCAATTTCTCCTTGGACTTTTTTTTTTTTTTTTTAATACTAGGGGACCCTGAAATCCCAGCTTTCTGTGTACCAGATCTGTTCCCAACCTCATGAGGCACAGGGGCAATGGATGCAGAGTAACTACAGATAGATGCCGGCATGCAGTAATTCCCCAGGATAGACCCGTAGCTAAACTGCAGCCGACCCAGGTCAGAACTGACGCTTGCCCCGTTGCTGGAACGGGTAACTCTGGAGTCCCCGAGATAACAGATTGTGAAGGGACCAGTCTCATTTTGAGGAACTGTCCCCCTCTAAAGACCTTAACTTTCTGACCTCAGTTTTCAGAAAGCTGCAGACTCTTGACCCCCCCCCCCACCTTTTAAAAATATGGAACTACAAAATAGCCATCATACATGTTTAATGTAAACAAATTTTTCTATGGGAAAGAGAAGGGGAGAGGTAGGAAAAGAGAGAGAGGGAAAGAGAGGAGAGAGACTGCAATACTCGTTTCAGGTTATTCTGCTCATTGGGCGTGTGCCTGCAGCGGGAGGCAATGACAGCCTGCTCTTCATCCATAGGTCCATTCTTTCTCCAATAGTGGGAGCATCCCGCCACTCTGTGTGATTTTCATTGTTGTTGTTTCATACGTTTGGTTTACATTCTATTTTATTTTGTATACTTTTATTGGTGCGTTGTAAGTGTACATCCTAGTGAGATTCAGAGTCACATAAACAAACATGCACCCAGGTCCTGTGTGTTGCCCTTCAAGTCCCACTGTATGATTTTGATATCTAAAAGGTGCATACTTTTCTTTTAACATGTCCGCCAAAACTGAGCCAGCTACTCTATTTGTTTTCAATTAAAGAGAGCAATCTGCTCCAATGCTAAGAAAAAACAACAACAATAAAAACTAGTGAGAGACTGAGATCCTAAAGGAGTTTTAAGGGCAGTAATGACTAGAGACAATGTTCACTTTTTGTTTCTAGAATAAACTGTTGTAAGAGATGCTTCTCTCAGTTTCATGAGCTGAGACTTAGAGAACATGCCCTCTGCTCATCTTCAGGGGTTTGATTTTTTATTTTGGCTTCAAATCGTACCTGGCTCATGATTTGCAGTAAGGGCAGGAAAGCCAGCTACCCCATATTAATAACATTATAGAACTCTGGCCCCCAGATCTGGTCCTGTCTTCAGGAGTGTCTCCCACGAGAGTCGGGGAAGCTCGTCACTGATAGAGTATCCGTTTGTTGGCGTTGATTGATAATCTTCTGAATGACGCAGCCCTGGCTCCTGTTGGCATTTATGTCCATGCCTTGGCTGGAAGTTTAAAGGGCACATTGATTTAATTTGTGGATGACAGGAGTCTGGAAAGGATAGCAAAGGCATTGGCTGATAGAATTAGGATCCAAAAAGATTTTGACAGGCTGGAGCTGGGGGACGAATCGAACAAGATGGATTTTAACAGCAATAGGTAGAAGATCCTGTGCTTAGATAACTCAGCTATCCTCCTACTGGGAACGTATCCAAAGGACATGAATCAATTTATCAAAGAGATACTGTACTGCTGCATTTACTGCAGCACTATTCACAATAGCCAGAAATGGAATCAACCAAAGTACCCATGGGCAGATGAATCGATAAAGAAAATGTGGTGGCTGTTCACAGTGGAATATTATTTGGCCATAAAGAGAACGAAATCCTGTCGTTTGTGGCAATATGGATAGACTCAGAGGATATTATGGTAAATGAAATGAGCCAAACACAGAAAAACAAATACCATACATTCTTATTTATATGTCAAGAAGAAAATACTGGAGGCTATGAAGGGTCAGGGGACAAGGGTCAGAGGTCAGAACA
Organism: Graphiurus murinus; assembly: GCA_004027655.1. Taxonomy (NCBI): domain Eukaryota; kingdom Metazoa; phylum Chordata; class Mammalia; order Rodentia; family Gliridae; genus Graphiurus; species Graphiurus murinus. The sequence goes on from PVLC010002719.1 coordinate 52,531, forward strand.
CAGAACACAGATAGGAGGAGTAAGTGCTGGTGTCCTATAGCACAGTGTAGTTTCTATGGTTTGCAACCATTTGTTATACATGTTATAAAGAATGAGAAGAAGCCGGGAGAGGTGGCGCACACTTGTAATCCCAGGACTTGGGAGGCTGAGATGGGAGGATCGTAGGTTCGAGGCCATCCTCAGTTACTTAGTGAGACCCTCTGCAACTTAGTGAGACTCTATTTCAAAATAAAGAATAAAAAATAGGGCTGGAGGTGTAGCTTGGAGGTAGAATGCTTCTGAGTTCAATCCCCAGTACAGCAAAAAAAAAAAAAAAAAAAAAAATAGCAGGGCGTAGTGGCGCATGCTTGTAATCCCGGCATTTGGGAGGCTGAGACAGGAGGATCCGGGTTTGCGGCCAGCCTCAGGTACTTAGTGAGGCCCTCCGCAACTTAGTGAGACCCTGTTTCAAAATAAAGAATAAAAAATAGGGCTGGGGGTATAGCTCGAAGGTAGAATGCCTCTAGGTTCATCAATCCCCAGTACCGCAAAAAAACAAAAAAACAAAAAAACAAAAAAAAACCCGAGAAGAGAGGAGTCAAAATTCCCAATACAAAGAGGTGGTAAGTGCTCAAGGGATGGAAATGGTAATCTCCCGGATTTGAGCATTGCACGTGATATACCTGTATTGACTTCTGACACCGTTCTCCATAGATATATATGACGACTGTCCGTTAAAGAAAGAAGGCCAGGTACCAAGGTTCACTGGCGCAGGTACCCGGTGGTGCGGAAGTTACCGGTCACAGTAGCAGGAGTGCAGGAGATTTGAGGCTTTCGGTTAAAAGCTAGGCCAGGGAGTACGGAGAGGCCGCAGAAACATAAAGGAAATCGGCACTCCGTTCCCACGATGGCGTGGGCGTGGGGCAGCGGGAAGGAAGAGCCGAGAACGCCTTTCATTTCAAGAACGGCTTCCCCACTAGCTTACACTCTCTGAACTTGTTTCAACGTTTGTCAAAGCAGAAATAGCCATTTCTACCTTCTAGGGGGGCTGTAGGGAATAAAGGGAAAAAACGTAAAGCGCCTAGCGTGGAGCCCCCCGGGAACCGGCGCATATTGGCTCGTGGCCCCCTGCTCCGCCTGCAGAATCACTCAGGTGCTCGGTGGAAGCGGGGACACGGCGGAGGCGACCTGGTGACGGAAGGGGAGGCCAGAAAATGCTTTTAACATCTTTTTCTTCTGCATAGTTCTCCCATTCCCGTTTCCCAAATCTGATCACTCTGGAAGAACAAGTTAATTAACCGAACATGCAAACTGAAGAGCAGTTAGTTTTAATACTAATTAACATGTTCTTATCAACAGCTGGTCCAGTTCTGAACACGTGTAAATCAAGACATCGGTGTCTCTGCAGCGGATAGGACTCCACACCGGAAAATTGCAATTATGTCGCCGTCAAGACAGAACCAAGCAGGCGGTAAGGACGTCTCTGAAGTCTCTTCCTCCGACGCAGTGTCCCAGAGAGTCAGCGGCCCAAGGACAACTTGGGGCTTCCTCAGAGCCCACCTTTGGTCACAAACACGGAGCAGACAGGCCTGCAGGGCAGGGGTGTCAACCCCAGAACCAGGGGACAGTTTCTTCACCCACTCACCCTGTCCCCTTCTGCCATGGGGTGTGTGTGTGTATGTGTATTGGATCTTTTTTTTTTTTTACTTTTTTTATTTTGAAGTGGTCTCCCTAGGTTGCCGAGAGTCTCGCTAAGTTGTTGAGACTGGCCCCCAAACTACAATCCGCTTGTCTCAGCCTTCCAAGTACTGGGATTACAGGCATGCGCCACCAGGCCCAGCTCACCCTGGCCCTTTCAGTCAAGGGAAACTAAACCTGTACTTTCTCAAAACATGACCGACTGGATGTTGCTGTGTTTACTGGTTGATGGTCCAGGACTTGTTAAACAGGCCCCCTGAGGGCAAAGCAATTGGGTGGCTGGCAATTTTCAGGGAAGGGAGTTGTGTCACTAAAGGAATTACTTTGTCACCATAGGGGTTTTGTTGTTGTTTCTTTTTTTTTGTTTTTGTGGAGCTAGGAACTAAACTCGGTGCTCTACCATGGAGCTATACCCCCAGCCCTTTTTGCTTCATTATGATACAGGGTCTCTCTAAGTTTCCCAAGCTAGCTTTGAACTTTCCAACCTCCCACATCAGTCTCCTCCTGAGTCACTGGGATTGCAGGTGTGCGCCATTGGACCGGGAAAACACAGGACTTTTTTTTTTTTTTTTTTTTGTGGTACTGGGGATGGAACCTAGGGGCATTCTCCCTCCGAGCTATACCCCCAGCCCTAATTTTTATTCTTTATTTTGAAGCAGAGTCTCACTAAGTTGCAGAGGACCTCACTAAGTAGCTGAGGCTGCCCCAGGACCAGGATCCTCCAGTCTCAGCTTCCCAAGTACTGGCATTACAAGCGTGCGCCACCATGCCTGGTTACCACAGGACTTTTTATGCAACAACATAATGCGTCTTCCCATATATACATTCACTTTGCATAGCATTAAGTGGAGACATGCACCTGAATTTATGGGGACCACTGTCGTTCTCTATCCCTGTATCATAAGGGCAGAGAATTAGGAAATCTGGAGAATCAATAAAGATAGAGCCAGACACTCTCCAAAACACCCAATTTGCCAATTTGGGATTGCCGGTTATGGCAATTTCTGTGCCAATCTGATATATTTGCTTTCTAAACACTTCCTTCATCCACACTTTCCGACTACGCTCAAGTTTTTCCTCTCGTATATTTACTTAAATGGGACAAAACTCTCAATTTTTAGAATTAAAATAAGCAATTGAGTAGATGTGTGAACTTTACGTTCTTTTCCATTCATTTTCTGATTTGACAGAGTAACATTTTAATTATCTATAATGTAGCTCAGTAATAGGGCACATGCCTAGCATGTTCAAAGCTATGAGTTCAATCCCCAGCATGTAAAAAAAACAAAAACAAAAACAAAAGCTAATCTCTCCATCACATTATTAACCACATTATTCCCCCCATGTTATTACGATATTATTTTTATAACAACTTATCAAGTAAGAAAAACAATTAGAATCACCTTCTTTTTAAAGATTATTGGCTTAGCCAGGGCCCTTTTAAGAAACAACTTCCAGAGCCAGGCGTGGTGGCGCACGCTTGTAATCCCAGCATTTGGGAGGCTGAGATCGGAGGATCCGGGTTCGTGGCCAGCCTCAGTTACCTAATGAGGCACTCCACAACTTAGTGAGACCCTGTTTCAAAAAATAAAGAATAAAAACAAAAAAATTAGGGCTGGGGGTATAGCTCAGAGTTAGAATGCCCCTGAGTTCAATCCCCAGTACTGCAAAAAAAAAAAAAGGAAGAAACAACTTCCAGGGGGGAGGAAGTCACAGGAATGCAATAATAGAAATAATGCAATGAATGTATACAAAAATGCCAATTCCAATCTCAGACTTGTGAGGTATGGGAGTGGAGATACCTGTTGGGGAGGGCACGAGAGTTGTGTGGATGTATTTTTCTGACACTCTGAACCCCAATATGATGTAAAATCACAATGTACCCAATTTAAAAAAAAAGAAGATACAAGATTAAAAAAAAATAAAATAAAATTGAAAAAACAACAACAACTTTCAACTCAGATGGTTCAAGAGTTCAAGAGACTTGAACACAAGAATTACTTACATAGGTGTGAGTAGAGCTAAGTTGGAGCTGGGCATGGTGGTGCACGCTTGTAATCCCAGTACTTGGGAGGCTGAGACAGGAGGATCTCAGGTTCGTGGCCAGCCCCAGCAACCTCATGAGGCCCTCTGCAACTTAGTGAGACTCTGTTTTAAAATAAAGAATAAAAAATAGGGCTGGGGGTATAGCTCAGAGGTAGAATGCCCCTGGGTTCAATGCTCAGAACTGCAAAAAGAGGGGAGGGGGGAGGGAGAGAGAGAGAGAGAGAGGGAGAGAGAGGGAGAGAGGGAAATTGGGGCACCCAGAGACCAAGGGCAGTGGAAATCCATTTCTGTCTCTAGGGCTGGAGGGGCTGGGGAAGCCAGGTGAACTGACCCCTCCAACGGGTTCCCTTACTGTCCCTACCTGGGCAGAGATTGAAGCCATAACTAGAAAGCATCCAAAGTAGGGCGGGTCTGGGCATGAGTACCTGCCCCTGGTCTCTGGGCGGAGGCAGGGGGGCTGCTCTCGGGCTCATGCGGCACAGGGCAGCTTGGGATTGGAGAGGTGAGTGGTTTGCTTGCTCTCATCAAATCCCAGCCCTCCCAAGGCCAGAGCCAACAGGGCCATGCCCCTCCCGTGGGGCTCAGCCTCCTGGGGCGCACAGAACAGGAGCAGGCGTGGAAAGGGAGAGAAGAAGTCTCGGGGCCGCTGAGAAGAGTAACGGAGAACAACAAGCACTGTGACCGCCACAGGTCACGGCACCAATTTATAGCCTTGGGCTCTTATAAGACCCTTCTGTTCATTCTATTTTTCAAAAACAGATCTTTGATTAAAAAAAAAAAAGTTGGTAACAGTCATTCATACACAAAAGCAAAATTGAAATTCTTCAGACTCTTCTTAATTTAATATTTTTATCACATTAGGTTACTGGAACCAGTTCTGTGGGAAAAAAAATAAAAAGGGAGAAGGGAACATCTCTTTCATTTCTTCCACAGGCTCCTGTTGTTCCTTTTATTGCGTTTTTCAGGCCTATCACGGAGGTTTCATTAGGTCAGCTAGTAGGGTTCAATGTTACTGGCAAAAATGAACAAAGGGGTGAGTGAAATTTTACTAACAACAGTGAAATAAAGAACTTGCAAATTTCTGTACACTTTATTTTTTTTTTATAAAAAGACCCCAATACTTTTAGTACTTCACAGGAGTCACTAGATGTATAAGGACAAGGACAACCCAGGCCGACTCCAAGCTCCGTGGTCAGCTGAGTACTCAGCTGGAGAGACCCTCCATTCATAAGTGACTGCTCCACATGGCGCCTGGGAGTCCAACACCAGGCTGGTTAAGCGAACGTCGAGTGATAAATCAGAGGACACCGAAAGCCTCCTGCTCACACTGTTAGTTCTACACATTCCACTGATGGCAATTTTGAAATGTAGGGATGACTCAAAGCGGGGTGCTTTGGGAGCTCAGCTCTTCTGTACACGATCAGGAGGGCACTGAATACCGATCTGTGCTGGGCCTGTTAGGTGCTCCAGGCAGTCGCTTCCTATGAAGCCGGCTCTGTGGTTAGTCCTTTGGTAAAGATGTAGAAGGCCACAGAGTGTGCGGGGGGAAAGAAGCCTGGTGAGACCAGCCTCCGGTGCTCATGGGTTCAACCAGACCACAGTCCTCTGGGAGTAGATGACAGTTGACACCCCCCCCCCTTTTTTTAGTACTAAAGATTGAATCTAGGGGCGTTCTACCTCTGATCTACACCCTCTATACCCCCAGTCCATTTTATTTTTTTATTTTGAAACGGTCTCACTAAATTGCTGAGGCTGACCTTGAACCTGCGATCCTTCCATCTCAGCCTCCCAAGTTCTGGGATTACAGGTGTGCGTCACTGCTCCTGAGTAGGAAGAGGAATTGTTGTAAGTAAATGCAGGGACTGCTATTAAAGGGCATTAGCACGATAGAAAGCTTCTGAGGCACCTTTCCTCAGAAAAAAAGCTTTCCTCTTCCAATGGAAGTAAAATGTGCAATCTTTCCCGTTTTGTGTTTGAGTCATTTGTAAAGAAAAAAAGAGACTGCTGGGGGATGAAATTGACCTAATTATGCTATATGTGTGTACCAGCAAAGCCCACTGTTATATATAATTATAAAGCACTAATGAAAAATTATCCTATAAGATGGTATGAATGCTGTAGTGAGAAGATGAAAGAGAAGGAGGGAGGGAGGGAAGGGAGAGAGAGAAAGAGAGAGAGAGAGAGAGAGAGAGAGAGAGAGAGAGAGAGAGAGAGAGAGGCAATGAGAATATAGAGGGAATGGCCTCTGACCCAAGAAACTCCTTTTGGGTGCTGTGATTCAGGAATGAGCAAGATGGACACACTTCACCTCTCTGCCTTTTTAAAGGCAATGGAAGGATTTTTACTTTTTATTTTATTTTAATTTTTTTGCGGTACCGGAGAATGAACTCAGGGGCATTTTACCTCCAAGCTACACCCCCCAGCTCTATTTTTTATTCTTTATTGTGAAATAGGGTCTCACTAAGTTGCGGAGTGCCTCACTAGGTAGCTGAGTCTGGCCTCGAACCCAGATCCTCCGGTCTCAGCCTCCCAAATGCTGGGATTACAAGCGTGCGCCACCACACCCGGCTTGGAAGGATTTTTAGAAAATACCTATGGGGGAAAAAAACAGATCACACGTGGTGTGAAGAATATAAGAATTTGGGAAATTAAAATGGAAAAATCTGTGTGTGTCTGTAACTGGAAGAGTATTTGTCAAGACGTTCTAGGGGGTAAAATGGAGGTGGTTTCCCCTTTATACAATCTACTTATAGGTCATATGTAAATTCTCTAGAATTAATCCAGGACCATGAGCTCTTCTGTGTGACTGCTGTACCCAGCCTGGTGCCGGTTGTTGACCCACAGAATGCCCTGCAATTTCCAATGACCACAGGCTCCAACAGCCATGCCCCAGGGACCAGGTGGCTGGAGCTAAGGAGTGTGCAGTGTTTTAATTTATGTTACTGGCTGGTCTGTCTGCGTGTTCTGGGTAGATTCATTGTCTGATCCAGGTATAGTCAGGTGAGACAGCTCTGATGGGGCCTAAATTCTGACTCTTTGGACCTTGGTATGATGCTGGCTGGCAACCAGCGTTTGGGAATCTTTGCCCTTCGCGCTTCTTCAGCTGTTGAATTCCACTGAGATGTTAGGTGTCCCGAGGAAATGGAGATGACATTGGGCTAATAGGACTGTTATTAGATTTTGTCACTTTGCTGAGTTCCTCAAATTATGCTATTAAGTTTTTAGAAATTGCTAAAAAACGTGATTTGGGCCCATCGATCTTATATTATCCATACCCATAATTTGTATTACGAATTTGTTTTGTTCCTGTGCAGGCCTTTTAGAGCTTAGGAATAGCAAAGAACAAAGTGTTACGTTTGCACTTGCTGGTATGTGAAGAACTCTGAAATGTAGTTCTGGCTCAGACAGATAAGCCAGTCAATTTAAGTTATATTAAATGAATCCTCTTTTAAATAGAGCTTTAATTTCAGCCTGGTTGGAAAGGGGCAGGGATGATAGGGTGAAATTTAAAGTCCTTAACAATTTCTTTTTAGGACATGATTTTCCAGATTTGGGTTGGGAGGCAATGTATGATGATCTATTATAGTCATTTCCCCAGGGGGCTAAAATAGAATCCCAGCCATTTACATCAATCCCAGACTTCCTCCTTCCCAAGTCTGGTTTTATCTCATTTCTTCTTATATCTAATTCCCTCAAGTTTTTATAAAGATTTTATTTAAAAAAATTTTTTTTAATTAACTTGAAATCTGCAAACAAAAATATGCAAATAAATAAGCATACACTTCAATTAATTAGCCCAAACCAAGCACAGCACTGTAACCACCAACCAGGTCAACACTCAGAACAATTAGTGGCACCACGTTGGGGTCTGGAATTCCACCCACCCCCAAGACACACACAACTCATGTGTTGAAAGCATGGTCCCCAACGCAGGAAGGTTCGGAGGTGAGACACGGCTAGAGGTGGTCGGTCACTGGGCGCATGGCCCTGGGGACCTTGTGTATCTCTAGTTCCCTCTTCTAACTCTCTGTGCTTTTGGCCACCATGATGTGAAGGTGACATCCCTCTGCCATGCACCCTGCTGCTGGGGTATTGGCCAACAGTGGGCTGAAACCTTTAAAACAGTGAGTCTCAACAAACCTTTCTTCCTCTAAGAGTGCTTGGCAGGTATTTTGGTCACAGCAGTGAGAAAAGCCAACTAAACCACCCTCAGGTCCTCTCCCAATCACCCCTCCTCACGCCTCCCCAAAGACAAATATGGTCACGACTTCTGACACCATAGGATAACTTTTGCCTGATTTTTTCATATGAATCTGTTCATCCATGTGGTTGCATATGGCTGTAGATCGTTCACTTGATTGCCGAATGGTGTTCTTCTGTTGGTGGACAGCAGTTTTACTTCCAGTTTGGCAGTAAACATTCTGCTATTGAAGAACCTGTTTGTGCCTTTTGACTACACATGCACACTTTTCTGTTGGGTGAACACCTAGAACTTTGGAATTGTTGGATCACATAGTATGTTTGTATTCAGCATAACAATGTGATGCCAGTTTTCCAAAGTGGTGATACCACTTTATACTTCACCAGTATTATATAAGAGTCTCACAATGCCACATTTTTGCTAATGCATAGTCGTGTCTATCTTTCAATTTTAGCTCTTCTTTAGTTATTCTAGTATTTTGTTGTGGTTGAATTTGCCTTTCTGGTTGCTAAAGAGGTTGAAAATCATATACTGTGCTTGTTGGTTGCATATTGGAGTCTCCTACCATTTCTCTACCGGGGTGTTTGCCAGTTTCATTGTTTTATAGAGTCCCTTATGCTCAGAATATAAGTTATATGTGCTGCATGCCATTTCCCTCACTGTTGTGGCTTTCTTTCTCACTCTCCTCATAGTCTTTTCTGATAAACAAAAATTCTCCATTTTAATGTAATTCATTTTTCAATATTTTCATTTGTTGTTATTGATTTTTGTGTCCTGTTAAATCTTTGATTACCCCCAATTCAGAAAACATTTTCCAATGTTGCCTTCTGACAGGTGCATTCCTTTGCCCTTCGCATCTATAAGCTCCTTGGAATTGATTTGAGAGGGTGATAAGAGATAGGATTGTGCAAGCTTTATCAGGCTTCGGAGGTGCCAGGGCTAAATATAAGCTTGCTTTCTATCACATAAAACTTTTTATCTTATACCCACCAAAAGAGAGATTTCTGGATGCAGTTAGAAAGTTTTAAAATCACACGTCACTCTTGTGCATTCATAAAATGGAAAATGTAAGTTATAAGTTGGTTAGTGTGTGGATATCCCCTGCTCGACCTTCCAATTCACCCTCTGTGTTTTGCAGTCCTGCTCTGTGCCCCAGGAGGCTGGCCTGAATGGCTCCTTGCCCTGTGGATTTTTATTGGCTAAACCAGTGGGGAGCACCAGAGGGAGATGAGAGTGTGGATGGGAGGCCCATCAGGGAAGGTATTAGTCTCCTAGCTCCTTCTCTTCCAGAGCCCTTCTCTCTAGCAGAGGCCACAGCTCTCACCTTCTGAAGCTCTAATAACCACCCTCTCTCCTTGTCCCTTGCAGTGGAGGGGCGGTAACCGCTCTCTGCCATACCTACCCAGAGTTACTCCAGTATCCTTTGCTGGTTGTGCTAAACTTTGCACAAAACTTCATAAATTGATCCATTTTTATTAAATTCTCTTCATTATCCCAATTCACACTGTTCTATCTGGTCCCCACTTGGACTTTGGATGACATAGTAATGGCATTCTTAGAACACCTTGGCCACTGAGAAATCAAGTCTCCTGACCCACTTTTCAGCTCATTGTCACCAAAGTCCATGTTTTTCATCCTAAGATAATCTTCAAGTCTAGGCTGCCAAGAACCTTGGCAATGCTGCATTTCTTAAGCAAGAGCTCCACTACCGTGTCTGGAATTTTCTTACAAGGGGCTGATATCCATTTTGCAAGTTTTGATGTACAGCCCATGACAATCACATCATAGGAGCTTCCTGGCCATCTGTAATTGGAAAAATGCTTCCTGATCTCTGAGATATTAATTTTTAAACTGTGCATCTGATAGTCAATGGAATTCTAAAACAGTATTGGTGATGATCACAAAAAATGCCAAAGTCTTCATACATTATTATCTTCTCTCATGCTAACGGCAGGCCTCTGTGGTGGATGTTACTAGCCTTTTTTACAGGTGGGAAAACTAGGCTTGCCTTAGGTATTGCACTCAAGATCACACACGTAGGCAGTGGCAGAGCTGGGATTCAAAGTCAGGTTTTCCTAATGTCAAATCTGTGGTCTGAGCCATATCTTTACATAGCTATTTGACCACCCAGAGGCAGCGACAGGGCGCAGTATATTCAGTGAATTCCTCATGATCTGGCTGACCCCTGGTGTTCCTTCCCGAAACTCACAGTAACTCCTATCGCAATTCTAAGTCTTTAATGGCTTTGTCCTCTGCCCCTCCACACAAGGCATTTAAGAGAAGAGAAACTGACTGGACTGGACATTGGACCACTGTCATCATGTGGCCACTGCAACAGATGCATCCCCCAGAGGGGTGGGTAGCCCTCCAGACACCAGGCTCCAGGTGTGCTACTGTCTTTGAGCGAGCTTGCAGCATTCCCAGCTCTTATACAGGTAAAGCTGCACTTCAAGCAGAAATGAAAGACATGGCAAGACTCAGAGCACCACCAGCCAACAGCAGCCCTGCATCCAGAATGTCCTGGGCAGCGTGTAGGGAGGCTTCTGCGATCGCAGCCAGAGTACCGGCTCTGAGCATGTGGAGGGGCGGTGAGCACCGTTGAACGGAATGAGTTCATTGACCCATCGCTCCTGCTGCTTGAGCATCACACTTGAAAATTGCTCTAGTCTCCACCCTTCCCCGATGCCCTGGGAGGTTCCCTCGACTTCCCCTTCTATAGAGAAGCTGGATGTTCAGTGGTGCTCCCCAGCCAGTCCCTGGACCAGCAGCAGCGTCTTCTAGACACAAGTAACAGATGCGTCTCTCAGGCCCTGTCCTGGATCTGCTGAATCAGACACACTGGGCCCAGCAACACTGGTTATAACAGAACTCCAGGTGATTCTTATGAAGCGTGAATATTCAGGATTTTGAAAATTTAGAGACCTATAATGACCCCAGTGTGCTTGCCACTTGGACTAGAAATACGTATTAATTTTTTTGCAGTACTGGGGATTGAACTCAGGGGCATTCTACCTCCGAGCTTCACCCCCAGTCCTATTTTTTATTCTTTATTTTGAAACAGGGTCTCACTAAGTTATGGAGGGCCTCACTAAGTAACTGAGGCTGGCCACGAACCCGGATCCGCTTATCTCAGCCTCAGTACTGGGATGACAAGCGTGCACCACCACACCCAATTACATATTAATTTTTATATATCGATTTCTACAAAGTGTATCGATTTCTATAAAGTGTAGTTATTTTCTCCTCTCCAATTTCATTCTTCGAAGATAACCACACTTAGCAGTGTGACAGGAATCCATTCACACCCATCTATGTTTATTCATAAACATACATACTCCTACATGGGTTTTTGGTCTTTTTCTTGCCCTTCACTTTTTGAGTTTTTTTTTTTTTTATGAAAATATGATCACAGGTTAACACACACACTGCCTAGCAAACCGCCCTTTTCGCTTACTGTATCATGGGCATCCCTCCAGGTCAAAATATGTAGTTATAACATTTTTTTTCCTAAGGAGCTGTAAGACATTCTAAAATATAAATGCTCCATATTTTATCCAATCATTTTTCTATTGATAGACACTCAAGATATTTTCAGAATTCCACAGAGGCTAAATTAAAGGGATCCCACTGTGAGAATAATTTCTGGCCTCGGATCTGAATCACGGACGACGTAAACTGACAAGGCAGATGTATGTGAGCGTACTTGTACAGGGAGAAGGACCTAGAAAGACTGCCCGATCTACTCCACAGATGCCTCTGTCTCCACACATTCAAGAGCACTTGTCAACTGTGTTTTTGTCTGTGCCATTTTATTTTACCTTCGCCCACGGGCAAGTAATAAGGTGCTGATTCCAATGATTAATAAAGGATAAGAGTGAGTGTTTCTAGCTTACTAGATTTCTTCTGCCCTTTTGTCCCCCCCTCAGTTAAGGTGAGGCAATACTTTGCAGCTGATAAATGTGAAAACAGGAATTTTACTACATCACCTACTACAAAAACAACAACCAAAAAAAAAAAAAAAACAGTCCTGCGAATTATTCAGCTGAGACACTAATGCCTAAAACATCTTCAGCAAACAGCCACCCTATTGACTCAACATTGCAGACCCAAAAGACTCCGCCATTTCCTGTTGCCTAAATTAATTTTTCAGCAGAGTGAACAAGCACAAATAATCCTGTCTGTGTGCAGAAAAGCAGCTGCAGCTCCTCGGCCTCACTCGGACGGTCCCACTCGGGGCTGCCTCCGGCCTCCGCAGAGCCGGAAGGTGTCAGGCTGGATTCCCTACCAGACAGACTCTGGGGTGGAGATTTGAGGTGAGCAAGTTCCTCTGTCTCTGCCTCCCCAGCTCCATCACCCTCACCCAGTCAAGGCTCCATGGCATTCACGGTCCCGACCTCAGCGCCCACCCTCCCACCCTGACACAGACCAGGACCCGCTCTGTCTCCCTCTACATTTCTTTACAAAACCTCCCCCTGCCTGGCTCTCCCTGGGAAAGGGACTCATAAACTATGTCGTACCGAGTTATGAACGTTCAACAATGATGAATAGATTGCTCTGTACCCCCGTCCCCGGGCATACATTATCTGCATTTTAACAGGACCATATTGCTCGGGAATATGAAGCGGGTTAACGAGGGAGATGCTTTGGAGACGGAGGATCTGCCCACCCGCCCACCGCTTCCCACCCATTCGTGTTACTTTAGTGCTGAAGAGCTAAACATGGAGAGCACTGGACTTGGAGTCAAAAACCAACCAACTAACCAAACAAACAAACTTACTGTTGGGCACCGCCTGAGCCAGAAGACTGGATTGATTGCAAGGTGACTGGAAAGAACACTAACACACGCATCTCGTGGTCCTCAGAACAGCAGTTTTGCCCACACTCTGTGGCAAGAGGAGCACAGAGTTGGAGACGGCCCAAGGCTGGTGCCCAGAACTCCCTGCCCCGGTGCCTCACCCCAGAGGCCAGCGGGGTCCCAGGGGTTTCCCCTGAGACGTGCGAGCTGCAAGGCGCGGCCGAGCTCTGCAGGTGGCTCCCCGGGGGAGCTTTTTCCAGGTACTTCTGGTCCCTAAAGAAGCTGTCATTTATCTCCACTGGTATCTGGGCAGCCGTGGTCTTGGTGTCACTCTGTTCATACTGAATTACCAGATACTGGTCCCCGGCTCTTCCCTGTACACTCGGCGGTTGATGAATGCTTTGCTTTGGCTTGTCCTGGAATGTGTAACAGGGATAATATCCCTGAAATACCTCCAGAGGCGAGTCCCCTCTCAGCAAGTTAGTTTTCATCGAAGTTCCTTCTGCCATTAGTGTTCAGTGGCTCTAGGGAAGGCAAGGAGGGGGCGCTTCGCAGAACAAGGAGGGTAGGAAGAACGGGGACAGGGCAGGGAGGCCTCCAATAGGAAGGGCGAGGCCCTTTTGCCAGAAAGAGAGCAAACTATAGATGAGTTCAGACTGTGTTCAGATGCCCAGAAGCCAGTACTTGTGAGGCTGAGACAGGAGGATCGCAGGTTCAAGGCCAGCCTCAGCTACTTAGTGAGGCTCTCGGCAACTTAGTGAGACCTTGTTTCAAAAATAAAGAATAAAAAATAGGACTCAGGATGTAGCTTGGAGGTAGAATGCCCCTGGGTTCAATTCCCAGTACCACAAAAATAAATAAACAAACAAACAAACAAACAAATTGGATACCTACCTGAAATGAGCCAGAGAACATGCTGTTCAGTTGGCCAGCCTAGCTTTCTTCGCCATTCATGGGAAATTGAATTCCACTAGAAAGGAAAAAGGAGTTTTTTTGTTTGTTTGTTTGTTTTGGAAAAAAAGAAAAGTAAGACAAAAATAAATGGCACAAATAAATTCCTTTATTCTAGATGAGAAAAGTAGGCCACTTTTCATACTCTGGCCGGTCCCAGTCTTGGGGAATGCGGTGTTAACAATGTAGATCACTTTAGTTCTCCAGTGTAAGCGGTCCTTCTGGACCCGCCCCCCATGGACTCCTGCAGGATGTAGGCACTGCTCATCACTTTATTGTGAGAAACTGCCAACCACCCTGAAGGCCTGATACCCGGAGCAAGGGTGGGCGGTCCCAAACAAGGTAATGGTGTTTTAAGTTTCTTCTAACCTTTTTCAATACAGGGAATTGCACCCAGGGGAACTCTACCACTGAGCTATACACCCTCAGCCCTGTCTATTTAGTTGTGGTACTGGGGATTGAACCCAGGGGCATTCTGCCTCCAAGCTACAACCCCAGCCCTATTTTATTTCTTATTTGGAAACAGGGTCTCACTAGGTTGATGAGAGTCTCACTACTTACTGAGGCTGTCCTCGAACCTGCGATCCTCCTGTCCTCCTTGTCAGCCTGCCAAGTACTGGGATTACAAGTGTGTGCCACCAGGCCCAGCTATATTCTTTTATTTTGAGACAAGATCTCACTAAGTTGCTGAGGTTGGCTTCACACTTATGATCCTCCCATCTCAGCCTCCCGGGTTGCTGGGATCATGGGCACGCACCACTGGGCCTGGCTCCTTCTAACTCTTGATCCCTGTGGAATGTGAACATAGACTTTGGTCTTCATGAAGAAATCACCAGGAAAATGGCTGTTTTCTATAACTACCTTTCTTCGCCCATTAACTGCTGATGTGTGGGAGAATATAGGCTCCATCAAGGGAAAACATTGTCCAGTGATGGATGGGTTTCTGTACAGAAGTCATTTCTCCTTTGGTAAGATCAGATTCAACATAATGACCCCCTTCAGTTCCTCCAAAGACACTGACAACCAGCCATATTAGAGCCATTGATAACCTGAGGCTCAGAGGCGCTAAGTCACCCATGTGCTGGGCCCTGTGAGTGAGAAACAAGTCAGGCTCTGAATTTGTACTGACCTCCCCCGGCCCCAATTGGATCCTCAAGGAGTCTAGGTTTCTAAGGACCAGGTTGATTCTGTACTTAAAGTAGCTGCTAAAATTCCTTTTTGTAAAGCCAACTCTAGTCATTAGTGCGGCCACACATGCGCCTATTTGCTCTGGGTGGGCCGGGGAGCTACGATGTATTACTGAGCAGTTGCTGTGTGCGAGGTATTTTACCAAGTACCTTAGGCATTCCCTGACTTAATTTAACCCCTGTGCAAGGTTGGTAGCATTACTCATCTTTATGAAACTAAAGGCAAAAAAGATTCTGTCTCACCCTGTCATCTAGTAGTAAGAATAGAGCAAGAACATAACTACTTCTAAATCCTACCTGTGTCCTTGCTAGTTAAAAGAACTTTGTGGGCTGGGTGTGGTGGCGTTCACTTGTAATCCCAGTACTTGGGAGGCTGAGACAGGAGGATGACAGGTCTGAAGCCAGCCTCAGCAACTCAGTGGGGCTCTCAGCAACTTAGTGAGACCCTGCTTCCAAATAAAATATAAAATAGGTCTGGGGGTATAGCCCAGAGGTAGAAGGCCCCGAAGTTCCACCCCTAATACCACACACATAAATAAAGAACCTTTGGGAGGGGCTGGGTACAGTGACACACACCCGTAACTCCAGTGACTGGGGAGGCTGAGGCAGGAGGATTGCAAACTTGAAGCCAGCTTAGAGAACTTAGCAAGACCCTGTCTCAAAATAAAAATGTAGCTCAGTGCTAGAACACCCCTGGGTTCAATCCCCAGTGCTGGGAAAAAGAATGTTTTGTTTACATTTCTAAAATAGCCATAATTCGCTATAAGAGAAACAACTAGAGCTTAATGTCTTGTAAAGGTTGGAGGTAAATGGATGAAAGAAATGTGTAAAAATCGATTTTCAAAATTAGTATGTTTTAAAATTCATTTTTTAAAATTTAATTAAAACTTTAAATATTGTACTAATATTAGACACACTAGACCTTTAGACAATGTGCTTTTTTTTTTAACAGAACATACACACATGATGATAAAAGTTCCCAGATCTTTCAGACACTCAAGTCTACATCTTAGCCTCTCTGCACGACCTCGCCCTTGTGATCTCATGCAACAGGATACAATGAAAGGGGTTAAAATTCCCACAGGAGCCCCACATGGTAGCACACTCTTGTAATCCCAGCACTTGGGAGGTTGAGACAGGAGGATCCCAGGTAAGTGGCCAGCCTCAGCTACTTAATGAGGCCCTCCATAAATTAGTGAGACCCTGTTTCAAAATAAAGAATAAAAAGCTGGGCGTGGTGGCGCATGCTTGTAATCCCAGCATTCGGGAGGCTGAGACTGGAGGATCTGGGTTCATGGCCAGCCTCAGCTACCTAGTGAGGCACTCCGCAACTTAGTGAGACCCGGTTTCAAAATAAAGAATAAAAATAGGGTTGGGAGTGTAGCTCAGAGGTAGAACGCCCCTGAGTTCAATCCCCAGTACCACAAAAATAAATAAATAAATAAAATAAAATAAAGAATAAAAAATAGGGCTGGGGGTGTAGCACCTGGATTCAATCATCAGTTCCTCAAAACCAACACCACCATCATCATCATCATCAATGAAATAAAACAAAATTCCCGTAGGTCCAAAGGTAGACCACCAGGAGCGGGGTGTGCAGGGCGCTGGCCTGGGCTACAGCTCCAGCGTTCCCCAGCTGTGCTGAATTGTCGAATTTCCCCTGTCTGTGCCTCGGCTTCTCGTCTGTAAACCGCAGCTTGAATTCTATGTCTCTCATGGTTTGAGTAAACAGTAAAAGAAAATAAGCAGAGAGCCAGTTTATGCTAGCTTCTCAACAAACGTTAGCTCCCTCGTGCCCCATTTCTTTTTAAGTTTTTATGTTTTAATTAAATTAATTATTTATTTTGGTACTGAGGATTGGACCCCAGGGAATTCTACCTCTGAACTACATCCCCAGTCCTTTTTATTTTTATTTATTTCCAAACAGGGTCTTGCTAAGTCCATGAGTGTCTCACAAAGTTGCGGAGACTGGCCTCAAACCTGCGATCCTCCTATCTCAGCCTCCCAAGTAATGGGATTATAGGCATGTGCCACGTCACCCGGCGCCCTATTTCTATCACGGAGAGAAACCTACAAAACTTAGTTGTAACTTTCAGAGGGCAAATAGCTATTTAGGATTTTGAGTTGAAATCATTTTTCTTAGAAAGAGTTAATTATCCATGAAATTAAATATTTATGCAGCCACAGAACCAATGTATTTATAATATTAGAATATGAAAGCAGTTGGTCTAGAAACCCAAAACATTCTTAATGTCTTCACCGCTGATGTTTCTCCACCATGGGAATATTTTGAAATTACTTTTGCAATTATCTAAAGGGAAGAGTGTGCTGTAAGGTCAATTAGGTAAAGTCTTACTGGCAGTCAGCATGTCGAACATCCAAGCTGGACATTCAAATTCAGGTATAAATGCTGACTGCTACTGAGACTCTCACTCCTAAGGAGCTCCAGACTGTGAACATTTTTCCCCTTAAAATAACATCATAAATGGTGGTTCGATTCCCAAGTGGAGCAACCAGCTGTCCCAGCATGCCTGCAATGCAGGAGCTTCCCAGGGTTCGGGGCTTTGGTGCTTAACCTGGGACAGTCAGAAAACTGGAATGGTTGGTCACACCCCGTCCCACACCGACACCCCAAAACGGACTTGCCCGCATCGGCCCAGCTGCCTGAGAACCTGCTCTGCCAAGCGCCAGACTTCTCTGGTTGCACACTTGAACTCTGTCACCTGGGTCCCCGCTGGGAAGTCACCTGGGGTCTTCGTGAGGGAGAGGATAGAAGCATTTCCCCTATTACATTATCACTTACACCGCGGTGCGGTGCAGCAAAACCCACCCCACAATAGTACAGCTTTTTTTCTTTATTTTTTACTGCTGCTTCCAAGATACACCCCCAGCCCTTTTTATTTTTCATTTTGAAACAGGATCTGATTAAGTTGCTAAATTGCTGAGGCTGGCCTTGAACCTGCAATCCTCCTTTCTCAGCCTCCTAAGTGGGCCACCACGCCCGGCTTCAATGTCTCATCTTTTTAAAACTTGACACTTTTAGCTTCGAGTGCTTGGTCTTCTCACATTTTGCCCCACATGAGCCCTTCGTTATCCGGGTGGAGGTGTGGGCAGCAAGAGAGGGTCCAATGCCCTCCGTGGTCCTCACTCTCTCATCTCTTGAGCATCGGTGCAAACAATGGAAGCTCGCTCTTAGCTGGAATTTGTAAGGTACCTGCCCAGCCTTGTTGCCAGGAATTAATAGAGTTAATAATGATCCTGACATCCACAAAAGTAAAGGCAGCCCACTGAAGAGTGGGCATGCACCAAGTCCCGCTCACATGACACCCCCTCCTCGCAGAAACCAGTGCAAATGACTTGTCTCCCTAGCTCCCATAGCACTTACTTTATACTTCCATTAAAGCACAGATCATAATGTCTCCTGTACTAGAGTCACTTAAGCATGTGTCTGTCTCCTTCATAAAGGGTCTTTAAGAGCAGAAAACTGTCTCACATTTATATCCCCCGTAGAACCCAGCAGCGGATCTGTCACAGACAAACTATGCAACGAATGTTTCCAGGATTGATCACATTCTTGGGACTCTAGAAACCCAGCAGAGATCAGCCGGTTCCATTTTAACCTGGTCAATAATCCAGTCTGTTAGGAAGAATGACTATATAGAGTATGTTCTGCCGACATTGCTTGGCCTTGAGTTAAATGCCATAGTCCAGTTAATTTAGTAGGTATCTCTGGTTTGAAAAGACTTGGCAGCTATGGAAAGGATGTAAGCATTAGAATAAATAAAGTCCAAATTATCCCATGCAACTTTGAATTGAAAAATCATTTGGGCTGGGCATGGTGGCTCACACTTGTAATCCCAGCATTTGGGAGGCTGAGACCGGAAGATCAAGGTTCGAGGCCAGCCTCAGCTCCTAGTGAGGCACTCCGCAATTTAGTGAGACCTGGTTTCAAAATAAAGAATAAAAAATAGGGCTGGGGGTGTAGCTCAAAGGTAGAATGCCCCTGGGTTAAATCCCCAGTACCACAAAAAATAATAATAATAATAATTTGAAAGTTGTCATTCTCTCACAGGGGATCCTCACTGAGTTGCTCTCTAAACACACCGTGCGTTCAGACTTCTCTAAGACCATCCTCAGACTTTCTAGTTAATTCTAGACTGACCTAGCTCTTGCTGAGCACCTACTGTGCACCAGGCAACCAAGTAAGTATCATGATTTACTTCTCCCAGGTCCTACAACTGCAAAGCACTTCAATTCTGCAGCATGCGGATGAGTTTAACTTGATAGCTATTACTTAGCACCCTGAAAAATGAGCCCAAATGACACATAGGATTAATTATATGTTATTCCATTTCAATTTTCAAAAAGAGGAAACGTTTCCGTGCCGACTTCACACTGTGCTAATTGTTCTAATAGGCAAAAGAAACTTTAGTTGTGACAATATCATAATCCTCCTACCCAGAACCACAATAAAAGAATATTCTGCTGCAACACCTCATTCAAAGTACTGTTCTCTTCTCCTTGATGATGGTAGGAAAAGGGATTTGTGCGGCTCTGAGGTTCTTGTAATTGACACTAGCATTCTGCATGGAGGAAGAAGAACTCTTTTCTATTGTATATGGTAGACAGTAACTCTGTGTGCATGGCATTTGTGCATTAGAAAGAAGGAGGAGGGACAGCAGCTGTCATCATATGCACGTCCCTGTCACCAGCAGCACCTGCAGAATCTGCACACGGAGCAGCTCACCTGCAAAGCGCTGAGCCATGGTGCGGAGGCCCCAGGCCACAGCTGATGGTTCTTTTTCTTTCTACCTGTTCCTCTCTTGACCCCAGGCAGAGAAAAGAGGCTAGAGGACAATAAGGTAGCTAAAACCTTGCAGCAAAAAGAGAGTCCCTTCCTGGATTAGTAAGTGGAACCAACCTTACGGCATTTATTCTCCGGACTTGTTCATTTGAGCTGAAGATTGTGGTTAAGGGATCTTTGGTTGAGAAATCGAATCTTGATTTGGCCGAATGAAGAAGATTGGTAGAGGGGCCCCAGCGCTGGAGGCAACTCTGAAGGGAAAGCAGGTGGGATTGGGGCCAGAGGAGATGGCCACCGGAGAAAAGATTTGGAGGATGGTGTGGGACTTGATTTCTTCTCGAGTGGGACTTTCCCCTTAGGACAGCAAACTTCAAAGTAGGAGAATCAAGATTAATTAAAAAGCAATCAAAATATGTCTCGCTCTCGTGTCTGGAAGTCAGCTGTCTCCCATCAGCCATTCTTAGTCTGGTATTTGCTGCTCTTCCTTCAAACCTCAGCTCCTGCCTCGGCTGCCCTTGGAGTCCATCCTGCCTCCCGCACTCTCCCAGCATGCAGCGGGCACCCTTTCCTGCTCCCATAAAACCAGGTGCTACTTCCTGTTAAGGGCGGGGAGCCACCTCTGCCCCTGGAAGAGGGAGCAGCAGTTCTGTGCGCATTGAAGTTGAAGCACCCATAAGATGTCCAAGTGTTAGCCTAGCCCATAGAGCCTTCTGGTCCCTTGCTCCGCTTCCTTCTCCTGTCTGCTGCTCTGGCTGATGCATTACATCACATTTCATTAACAGGCAGGGACACTGTCCAAAGGTGAGATGTCATCGCCGGTGTCTCTGTCAGAGGCTGGAAGTGGCAGGCTGGCCCTTCTTGTCAGCATGGCTGCTGAGTAAGTGGGTTTGGGAATCTGTCCCAGAGACCCCTTTCTTCCCGCCAGTCTCCAGCAGGAGCTGGCTCAGTGAGGAAGGAGTGGTACTCTGGAGGCACGGGCCCACTCCACAGCCCCCTGACTCAGCTCCGTGGGATGCTCACTCACCACCTGGCACTTTGTCTCCTGCTGAGCAGTGGGTTCTTAGAAGTACCAGGCTGCCATCAGTAAACTGAAAGGGCAGGCTGCGGAGCAGAAAGGTTAGCACCTTATTGATACCAAGCCCCCGACTCTTTCATCTTGGTACTCCTGAGAGTGCACTGTAATCTATCTCCCTTGTTTAGATGATACATTCTTTAAGAAACTGTTGCTGATCTGTGTATCCCGAGAGCTTAGTACAATAGCTATTACCTTCTAGGTGCTCCAAAAAGGTTAAGTAAATGAATGAGTTGGTCCATCCTTGGACCTGTGTCATCACTCTGCATCTGGCCTGCAAGGTAGACTCCCAACTATTCCCTCCAGACATGGTGCCGGACCCACTTGGGTTAGGCCAGCTGGTCACCCCACCCAGGACTTCCTTGACAGTCACATGCACTCTCTACCTACCCTTGCCACCTAGTTCTCACACAATTACCTTAAGCCTTGGTTATTCTCTAATTGATCCAGTCAATGTCCTAAACTGGATTATAATTGACCTGGTCTGCACTTACTGATCCTGGAAAGAAGACACCATCAGGCAGAACAAGTGTGTGAGCAGAGAAGTTGTTGTCTAGTCCCAGGAGCCTGAAGGAGGTGGGATAGGTCACTTTCCTTAGACCTTGGTTTCCTCATCTGTAAAAACTGAGGGGATACTCATGAGCATTGTAAGGATCAAAATAAGAGCACAATGACATCTGCAAAGAACTCACACACAAGTCATACCACATAAAATGTAGACTATGTTCATTGATTGTTAGACTATGTGAGCTGGGGTCAGAGGAGACTTTAATAGATAATTATAGATTTACTCTATAATGATTATGTTGCTCACACCCATTTCATTAATGAATGTTGAATTGTTCTTATTATAACTCTAGTGAAGATAATTACTATTGTTATTTATTTATTTATGTGTTTATTTATTTTATTTAGTGTGTTGAGGGGGGTACTAGGGATTGAACCCAGGGGCATTCTATGTACTCCAAGCCTTTTTTTTTTTTTTTTTTTTAACAGGTTCTGGCTAAATTGTTGAGGTTGGTCTCAAACCTGCAATTCTCCTGTCACAGCCTCCCAAGTACTAGGATTACAGGTCTACATCACCATGGCCAGTTATTATTTATCTTTGTAATGACAGGTAGGTGATTCAACACTGTCAAGACTATCTCAAGGATGTTGGGCAGGCTGAAAACGTTTACAAAATGCTACTATGGGAATCTGTTGGAATGTAGTTTTGTGTCTTAAAGTTTACAATCATTGTTTATCTTAAATTGATTCTTGCTTTTTGGAGATTTATAATCCAACCCATCAAAACTTTATCCACTTCTCTTCTATTACTTACTTGTAACTTCACTTGCATTTTGATCCCAGTGTAGGAATTATTGTCTCCGAGTGATGGGTGAGAACTCAGAAGACCAGTGAGTTCAAAGGTCAGAGAACTTGACCGCCACTGGGTCAGGACCATAGAGCACAGGGAGGAAAGGTCCAGTTCTCTTTCTGGTAGTACGAGGTGAAGTGATAGCAAAATCAAGTGTTGGGTATAAGTAAAATGTGGACTGTTTAATGCTAAGCCTTCTAGACATTTATATTTGGTAGAGGGGAAAAGGTTAAAACTTTTGTTTAAAATGAAATTCCTGGATTACCTTTCGGTGGTTCATATACATTATTCCTATTTAATCCATGTAAGAAGAGTTCTATTGATGGTGATGAACACTGGCATATTTGTGCTGCCAGATGGATCTTTGGGTCAACTTTCTTTGCCGAATACTAATTTTAATAAAGAAAATCTCCAAAAATAGTATGTTAATAAAGAACATTGATGTTGTATGATAACAATTTGTGTCTTATTCAACCTCTGAAGATTTTGAAAACAACCTTACCTATTCTATTTATTTCAAAGGACAAAGAAACAAAAATAAGGGGAATTTGGGGAGAATCACAGAAAAAATGTTATCTTAGTTGTATTAAAAGAATTTTGTAGCAACACTGACTTCCCTGGCTGAAGAAATGCTAAAATGCTTTATGGACAGAGTATATTATATATACTATAAGGTCCCCCCAGGGATAATGTGCAATCATTGACTGCTTTATAGTGTTTTGGCCCATGCTGCTGACAGCAGTCCCGTAAGATTATATTGTGGTGCCTAGTAACATCATAGCCATCTTAGTTTTCATAAGTATGCTCTGTAGTGCTCACACAATGACGAAATTGCCCTGAGACCTGTTTTTGCAGTGCTTGACTGTATATTGTTATTCTTGGGTTTTTTGCAAGCAACTTTATGATGTCACAGAAAAATATTTGTGCATATCTTTTATAGTACAGTACAAAATGCCAGTATGGGATGAGATTCATTTTCTTTGATTTAGAAATTACATGTAGGAATCTAATAACATTGATTTTAAACTATGCCCATGCAAACCAGGACTTGAAGAAAGAGGAAGTTGAGTAACCTTTAGCTAAGTTAATTAGCATGCCCCATACTGTGTGAAAATGTAATCACCCTACTCAGCATATTTCAGACTCAAATTCTAGGAGTGGTGATCTAAATAGATGTATAGGCCTCAGTGGGTTGACATGGGGGCCACTAGAGATGTAAATTAAATAAAATGCAAAACTTAACTCTTTATTTTCATTACCACATTGAGTTCTCAAAAGCTACATGTGCCTAGTAGCTGCTGTAGAGGACAGAGACATAGAAGAAAGTTGCACAAGTTGGCAGTCCCTTCTGTCAATGGCATTGGTTAACAAGATTAACGAGGGTTCCAGCTGGGTGCAGTGGTGCACACCTGTAACTGGGAGACTGAGACAGGAGGGAGCACAGTTTTGAAGGCAGCCTCAGCAACTTAGTGAGACCCTATTTCAAAATAAAAAAATAAAAAGGGCTAGGGGTGTACCTCAGAGGTAAAAATGCCCCTGGCTTCCATCCCCAATACCACACACACACAAACACAAAGATTAACAAAGTTTCCATGTAAATGGAGGAGGGAGTCCAGACTATTTTTCCAAATTAACATTCCCTTGATCAATGTCTCTAAATATCTCTACATGTTACACATACTCACCTACACACACACACACACACACACACACACACACACACACACGGAGTCTTGACCATTATAAATAATCATTCATATCTTTATATCTTTCATAGCCATTGCTTTAATATTGGCAAGATGAACCCTGAATCTGCCACTTGAGGGAGATTATAATTTAAGGAATAACGGTAAAAAGTTCTATTGCAGTCACAGATTGTTCACAGAGGCGAGTCCACTTTTGAATGCATGGTATTTTATTTAAATGCACAAATACATGATGGTGACAAAGGGACACATTGCAGGGCTCAGCGCGATGGCTGCATGCAGCGGCAGGACAGGCAGACTCTAGTTTTACAGGATGAAATATGGGCTGAAAACAGGAAAGGCCGGAGAGCGAGTTCCGTTTCCCATTACCACATAGAAGGGTCTTCAAGCCTGTAAAAAATAAGAAGCAAAGTATGTAAGAGAAGCTGTTCAACTTCCCAGGAGGCTGGAAAGAGTGAGGCTTGTGGTTCTGACCCCCAAGATGATCAGAAACCATCAGGAAGCCTCCTGTTGGCTCTCTACACAGGCGGCCGTGTGGAATAGCAGGACGCGAGACAACCACATAATGTGCAAAGGCCCAGCTGAGCCGTTCTCACTCATGTTAGCGGAAGTCCCAGGCCCATCTCCCAGGGAGTATTTAAAAGACTCTACTTAATCAAAGGAGCCGAGAGGCTCCGCAATATTTCTGAAGATCAAAACTACAGCGATCACGTGAAACTGTAACAAGAAAGTTAGTGTTGCTCAACTGAATATGCTTCCATTGTTTCCCTGCAAGCCTTGTTATGTAGTCAGATGCTATTTATTAGACTATAAAGAGCCCTTCTCAATAAAACAGCATTCACAGGCAACTTCAAGGCTATCGGCTTTTGTCTCCTTCTAATTGCACATGATCGAGTCTGTCAATCAGGGTGCAATTAACTTTATTTCATGCACTAACCGTGTTATTTCAGGCCACCAAACAAAACTAGCAGCAGCGTTCTTATGTAGGTCTGGATGCTATTTTCCTAACCCTAAGTAGACACAGCCTACCCTAAAATTTTCACTGTGGCAAACATCACACACATATCAATGAAACATGAAAAGACGTTTATTGCTTGGTATGAAAAACCACCCTCGAGAATTTTCCACCTGTTTCTCTTGCATTGGCTGTGGAAGTCTGGGCTGGTACCTCTGGGGAAGAGCACATTGGGCGTTTATTCAAGTTCTACTTACTGTTTTCCTCAGAGAAAACCAACCTGCCAAATGCTGTATTTATACCCTCCCTCACCCCCCACATTCTGGCTGGCCATGTCACAAGAAAACTGGAGGATGGGGGGGGGGTCATCCCACCCCTTGATTCCTAGGGAGAACCTCGGTGAAGAGCCATAGGCCAGTCACATTCGATGAGCAAGTGTACTAGTGACCTCTTCTGGATAACTTGGTTCCCCACATTGAAGAGCTCTGGGCAGAAGGCAGCAGAGCTACGGGGGGGGCAAGAAGCTCTGGGCATCGTCCACTCCCTGGGAGCAGGGGCAGGAGGCAGGGGCTTTGAAGATGGAGGCAGATTAGGCTTCTTTATACTCTCGCTCTACCCGCCAAGGAAGTTCCAAAGCTACAGAGAAGCTCCCAAGAATAGTATGCCATCCAACAGTTGTTCATTGAATGTAATAAATTACTGCCTTAAACTAAAGTACATCAATAAGTAATCAGGAATGCCTGGTTTGTCTACAGCTTGGTGCAAAACCAGGAAGGACGTTGTTCCCTTCGCCTCGGACATGGAAACCAAAGATCACCCCAGCCAGGGATGGACAGTCGGTTGTTGCAATTTAGAGTTGGGGGCTCGCTCGATGCTCTCCCAATTCTAACAGTGCTAGAAATTCTATGCAGAGGAATTTCTGATCTAAAAGTCAGTTACACTTAGAGCTTTCAAAGGGGCACCAAATCATGCGGACTAGAGACTGTTACCCTATGGTAATTTAGAGGTTTGCCAATGAGGACGTGAGCAGAAAGGTCCTCCTGCCTGGGTCTCCATTCCTATTTCTGCCCAAATCCCCCCTTGCCTGGAAGCTTCCATCCTTACAGACCTTCCCTGGGGCACCTTAAGTTTTGCAACAAAGTCCTCGACACAAGACTGGCCATACCTGGTTCTGGGGACGTTTTCTGTGCTCTCTCTCATTAAGAGGTCTGAAATCAGTGTCTCAGGGCTGGATCGTTTTCCATATCTGGAAAAAGAAAAAAAAAAAGGAAAAGGAGATGTCTTTTAAAGCAAGCTTAGAACAGTCATAAAAACCTTCAGGAAAAAAAGAAGATAATCTTCTATTTGGGATATAGCAATCCAGGCATATAAAGCATATTTCATCAGAAATATTATCATAAGCATGACTTAAATCTCATGTATGTTTAAATTTTGTTTAAATTCTTATTAAGTAGCTTAGCAGAATATTTCATCTCAGCCAAAATTGCCAGTAAAATTCTTATCTTTTGAAACTACCACCAGTAATGTGTAGAGATACACCTTTATAGTCGGGTGACAGGAAGTTAAAAAACACTGAAGGCATGATTTAAAATGCTTCCATAATTAGTTGATTGGCTACAGTTCCGATGATACACAGCAATTTAAATCTTAACAAGGAGACCAGATGATGGTCCAGAAACAGCCCCAGAATAAAAGCCCAGCAGCATGATGTTCAAAACCACCTGTGTCTTAGAAGCTGTTTTCACATTCATGAAAACAATATCATAACCCTTGCTGAAATCAGAGTCTTTGTGAAAATCCAGAGCGAACGTGAGTCACAATGCTCTGAGAGAGAAAGTGACACACAAATGACACGACTGTGGTTAAGATGCATCCAGTCTTACAGCGCCCAACAGCTCCTGGGGCTTAGATTTCCCATATTTATTCAAGGCCCCCAAAGCTAAAAGCTTTACCCGATGCTGTGACATGCCCTATCGGTTTAAAGAAATCCTTCCGGCCCATGGAAATGTCCTTAGTCTTCTGTGTTTCTTTTCTCGTCCTATATGAGAATGTGGTTGGGATGATCCACAAATGCAGGGCCACACTTACCTGAGAGGTCAGCGTAAGCTACCTGCTCCAGGACACTGTTAAAACATTTGACAAGCCCTTATGGAGTTTTTGTTTTGTTTTGTTGGTACTAGGGATTGAACTCGGGGGCATTCTACCTCGAACCACACCCCCAGCCCTTTCTACTTTTTGTTTTGAAACAGGGTCTTGTTAGATTGCTGAGAGTCTCAATCCATTACTGAACCTGGCATCTAACCTGCAATCTTCCTGTCTCAGCCTCCCAAATACTGGGATTACAGGTGTGCGCCACCACACCCAGCTCAAATTACCTTTTTTGAAGAGGTTATTTCCCTTTTTCTCAGAAAAGACACTGGACATCAGCAGTCACTTTGATCACAGAGGAATACTTAGTCTGCATAGATTGATGAACTGATAGGTACAACAGCAGAATGAGGCTGGCAGAAGGTATTCTTTAACTGCTTATCAAGGATAACCAAATTCAGTTGTTCTGCAAAGATGTTCAAAACCAATTTTCTTTTTTTAAAGATCTTGGCTCCTTTGCTGAGACTGAGGAAAGCAAAAACAACCTCCTCATCTTCCTCAACACCCTTCTCTCCCATCATTTGTAAGATTCCCATTCCCATTCTCTGGAATGGTGGTAGCAGGCTACATGCTGCTGCTTCTACTCAGTTATTCTGCCCGTCAGTTGATTTGTATTATCTGAAAACTCTCGGGCAACCTTAACTCACTTATTTTCACCATGCTCCAACGAGGGGAAGAACCAGCAACTATTTTCTCCAATTTAGTAGAAAAGAACCTAAATCTGTAATAGGATTTGCACGGTCGTAAACCAACACCCAGGACAGCAATGTTCACATCTCTTCCTTCTCTAATTAATTCTGGATTATCTTTCTGCTCTACGCTACTTCAACTTCCAGAGACTGAATCTCTAGGGCAAAGATTTTCAAACCTGGCTGCACATTAGAACACCCGGGGAGCTTTACGAAACTATGCAGCCCGGGCCCCACCCCCAGAGGCTCTGATTTAATTGATCGGGGTTAGAGGCCAATGTCAGTGTATTTTTAATCTCTCCAGGTAATCTAATGTGCAACCAGCATGAAGAAGCAGGACTCTAGGGCTGGGTCTCTCCATCTTGGCGTGACTGACATTTGCGCTGAATAATTCTTTGCTGTAGGGTGCTGGCCCGGGCACTCTAGGGTGTTCAGCAGCACCCCTGTCCTCTATGCACTAAATGCCAGTAGCACGCTCCTCTACTTACGAAAATATGTCTCCAGACATCGCCAAGTGTCCTGAGGAACATACAATCAGGCCCACCGAGAACCGCTGATCTAGGAAACTATACAAGCAAAATGTGATAGACCCAGACCCCAGAGTAAGCGACACAGCTTTCAGAAGCAGTGAACCAGGGGTGTAGACACAGCAACAGGAATACAGCTGAGACATGGACTGAGGAAAGCAAGGAAGAGAATGATTTCAGACCACCATATATGCTGAATTAAAACAGTCTCAAGTGACAGTGTAACTTTCATGAACATGTACTTGTACATGGGAGCAGGCATCTGTGGTGGGAAGTCAGAGGTGCACAGTGAAGAAGAGGCAGGTGGGCTGGGGGGGTCTCTGAGGTTTTCTAAGAAGGAATTTATATGAAGATGAGGCAGGAAACTGCCTCAGGCACCAGCTCATTCCCATCTAACCAGAATCTCTTCCTGTGAAACTCGAGTCCCTTTCCCTATTTTTTTCTCCTGGAAGATGTTGGAGATTACATTGACTGCTGATAATGGTGACAGTATCCAAGGAAATCAGTAGGAGAGCTCTGATTCCATAACCCCTAAAAAAAAGAGCTTTTGTGGAATATATTTAGTTTCGTGATCTGTAAAACAGAGGTAACTATATTCGCTTCAAAGCTTGGAGGTAAAGACTAAATGAGATGCCTAGGAAAACATTTTGAAATGTGAGAACCTTATACACTGGAAAAGCTTTATAACAAACATCTTCCCCCAAAATGAGTTCTGCTGTTTAGTGTGCTGTAGCTATATAACTAACAAAGGTTTTCCTAGAAAAAAAAATAGTTAATATCTTTTTATTTGTATAATTTCTTTCTCTGACAGCACAAGCAAGAATGTGTGTCAACTGACTTCCTGGGAATTCTATTAGGATTGATAATATGATTAGATTTCAAGGCATCACAAAGCAATACTATTTAATCAATTCTATATAAATTGGGACTTTTCCATAAGGCAGAAAGAAGGAAATTTTATTTTAGAAGTATAAATTTCTAGCCTTTGAGATCTTTCCAACTATTCTCTGACTTGTAAATAGCAAAAATATGATTTTTTTAAAACAATCAAACAATATTTTGCAAAACATAATTGAAACAAATTAAACTAATGTTTCTAAAAGGCTTGTCCTTTATGGCTCTTTAAGATGTTAAATTCTAAATTGCACATCATTTGTAAAATGATTTGGGATTTTTTTTCTTAATATTCAATGATGAGTATGGAGATTTGGCGTTTCATTTTAACTTTCTGGGCATGCAGAATAAAGTTTCCGATTTCTCAGACTTTGTAAATTAGTAGACCAATGTAAATTAGTAAGTCAAGTGGGCCCTTCTGAGTTGATCCAGGGGCTCGTGCTCACCTCTGCCGGGTGATGAGGTTGATGTAGTGTCGCAGCGCGGAGTAGTACCTGGCCATGTCCTCCGCCGGCGCGTCCTCGCCGGGGTTGTCCGGCTTGGAGGGGTACGCCTCGACCAGCGCGCCCAGGCACACGAGCAGGGACAGGGCGAGGGTCAGTCCAGACAGCCCCAGTCGCTTGCTACCTAGCATCTGCGGGCACAAAAGGCTCGGGTGGAGGGGACTTGGGGATTCAGAGGAACTCGCCTGCGCCCTTCCCTGCCACCGCCCTGGATCGCCGGTCCCGCGAGGTCCAGCAAGGCGCGCATCCTGACCGCACCAGGCAGCCCGGGCCCCCGCCCCGCCCCGCCCCTCTGCTCCGCAGGAGAACTCCGCGCAACTTGAACTCGCTTCCAAGTCGCTAGGGCAGAGGGGAGCTGCCAGAGGTGCCAGGTGAGGTCCCGCCCGTTTCGACGCTTTTAAAACAGAATCCCAAGTTTCTTCCTCTGCGTTAAAGAGTGACCCCTTTCCTCTCTTTCTTCCCTCAGTCCTTCTCAGAGGAGAAAACTTTGTTCTGTTACTTTGGGTCAGTCTGGTTCCGGGGCGCCGCAGTGGTGGCTCAAACTCCCTCGGGGTGACCACTGACTGAGGCGGGAAGGGGGAAAGAGAATTGCCCCTCGGATCCCAAAGGTCCGGGCCCGGCAACTGGGCTCCCTGGCTGCCACCCCCGGGGGAGCACCATCTGCCCCGGGATCGGGGTCCCAGGTTCTGCCTCCACATCCTCCAAAAGATAACCTACAGGGACCACCCGGCCAGCAGGGACGGGAAGGGCAGCTGAACAGAACCCGAGGGGACCAGAAAGAGCAGGGCTTGGCAGGGGAGCGGGCGAGGCCCCCCGGACCCCGGGGCGCCGCTGTGGGTGGAAGGACCCGCCGGGCAGGTTGTCCCGCGGCCCCCGGAGCCCCTGCCCCGTCCCGCAGGGGTCCCGGCACTCACGGTGGCTGTCCAGCGGGCGCGTCCCGGCGGCGAGGGCTCTGCGGTGGGTCGCTCCTCTCCAGGGGTGAGAGCCGGCGGGTGGGTGCAGACAGCCGGCCGCAACTGGGCTTTTATAGAGCTCCCTGGCCGCGGCAGGAGGGGCCGCGGGCAGTCACGCTCGGCGACTCCCACCCGCCACTTCCCGCCCCCGGCGGCTGGGGGAGGGGGCTGAGCCGCGCGCGAGCCTCGGCTGCCGAGCCGCCCGCACCCACTCCCCCGCCCCGCTCTGCGGGGAGGAGGCCGGGACCGCGGGCAGGAGCGGCGCGCTCAAAGTCCCAGCAGCGCGGCCCTCGCCGGCGGCTCCCGACCTCGCCCTCCTTCCCCCAGGTCTAGTTCTGCCCAGACCAGCTCTGGGGCCGGCCACCGGAATATCGGTCCGCTGGCCACCGGGGTTCGGTACCCGAATCCTGTTCGCGGTGGAGCATCTCCGGGACACCCGTGGGGCACAACCGCGCGCTTTCGGAGGAGGCACCGGGGCGCACAGGTTTTTTTTCTCGTACTTAAAGCAGGTGGGAGGCAGCTGCCCTAAGTCCGGAGCTCTAGGGTCCCAAATGCCACCCGGTGAGGAGCTGAAAACCGGCCTCCGGGGCTTGGTCCCTTTCCCCAGCTGGGTTTTCTTTGGGATGAGCCCCCCCCCCCCCAGTACTCGCCCACCGCCGTGAGCCGGGCTCCGTATCGACCTGAAAGAGTGGGGCGACTCAAGACGCCCAGGGCGGAACGTCGACCCACTTCCCAGTTTGCTGGAAAAGAACCGCCTTTCCAACGTCTAGAGAGTTTTGGCCCTGAGTGAGGATAAACCAACAGCCATCTCTCGAGAAATCCTAAGTACCATCAGTTCATGTTGATTATGTGGGCTCTCATTAAAATGAAACTTAAAAAAAAAAGACCAACATTAATTCGCGCACTGTGTTAAACTTGTTGAATATAAGAGATGCATACATTGTTCTTCCAGCATCAGGATTTTACACAGGGGGCTGAAATTTTAAAGTTCTTTCTAAATAAAATAGTAGTGGGGAAAGCAGAATGCTTCTGTTAAACTGACATGTTGCTTTTGGTCTATTGAATTAAAACGATTACTGTGAAGCAAGCAAACGTGTGTGTGTGTGTGTGTGTGTGTGTGTGTGTGTGAGAGAGAGAGAGAGAGAGAGAGAGAGAGAGAGAGAGAGAGAGAGAGAGACTAAATCAAGTGATAATTTTGAAGACCAACACCGATTTAGTTAGGCTACATACTTTCCCCATGGCAGGGATATAAGTATCAGGGTTCTCAGGCTTGCTAGTGGTTGCTTACTGACTGCCCTTGGTCAAAGCAAAACATCTCACTCACAGCCCTTTCCTGATAAGGGAAAGGGCACTGTTTGCTGTTCAGGAAAATAATCTCATTTTTATGGTGTATCGCAGATCCCTGCCAGTTAAAATCTAGATTTAGCACAAGTCATTGAATTTGGGAGCACATCTTTCTAAAGAGGTGCTTGCTCTTGAATGGGGAGCACTGTGGAAATCTGATTAACTTACTTTAAGATAATTAACTCACTTTAAAATCATTGGTAAGGAAGAATAAGGACTTATTCTCAGGATTTGGCCTCTGAAGAATAAAAACCAGGCAGCGATGTGTCCTTTATGCATCTTTACATCCAACTCCCTTTTCTCTGCAAACCAAACTGAGTCACCTGGCCTTGGCTCTCAGGACTGTGTTCCATCAATTACCTCTTCCTTTTCCTGCAGTTTCCTAGACCTTCCCTCAGCTTATAAATTTGCTTGGGTGTATTGCATGAAA
This sequence comes from Graphiurus murinus, assembly GCA_004027655.1. Classification (NCBI taxonomy): domain Eukaryota; kingdom Metazoa; phylum Chordata; class Mammalia; order Rodentia; family Gliridae; genus Graphiurus; species Graphiurus murinus. The sequence goes on from PVLC010002719.1 coordinate 84,770, forward strand.
GAAACAAGCTAAACCCCAACCCCCTAAGAAAATCCAACTGTCACTCAACCCAACATCTCCTTCTAAGCTTCTAAGTCTTTCCTCTCCTTTGTTTCAGAGTCATTTGTTCATTTGTTAATGTGACTATTCATTTTTAATAGCTTTCTTGAGGTTGAAATTATACTAAATAAGTATATTATTAGAATATACTTATCTACAAATGTTTAACATATTCAGTTGAATATATTAGCATGTACATATTTTATCATATTATATAATATGTATATACCCCCAAATTTCCTAATGTACTTTTGAAATTCTCCCCTCCTGACCCCCCTCCCCGCCCAGGACCTGCTTCCTGTTGCTAAAGATCTGTTTTCTTTTTCTTTTTCCTTTTCTTTTTCTCTTTTTTTGCAGTACAGAACCCAGGGGCATTCTACCTCCGAGTCACACCCCCAACCCTATTTTTTATTCTTTATTTTGAAACAGGGTCTCACTAAGTTGCAGAGGGCCTCACTAAGTAGCTGGCCATGATCCTGTGATCCTCCAGTCTCAGCCTCTCAAGTACTGGGATTATAGGCATGCAGTCACAACCGTCAATTGGTTTGCGTCTTCTAAAAATGTAGTGAATATAGTTCCACAGTCTGTACTCTTCATCTGCCTTTTCTCACTCAGCATCATTTTTAGATCTACCCATGTTTCCACATGGGTAGATCCCATCCTTTGTATGGCTGGAAAGTTTTCCAGTATATGGCATATTTCAAAATTTTTAACCGATTCAACTGCTCATGGACTTTGGGTTGTTTCCAGTGTGGACTATTCTGAATAATAGTGCAATGACATTCATTGGCAGGTCATTTGATGGACATAAGCTTTCATTTTTCGTAAGAAAATACTTAAGAGCAGGATGACTGAGTCACATGGTTGGTGTATACTGTCCCAATTCATTGATGGTCTGGTTTTGTTTTGCTCTTCTTTTCTCTGTGTGTTTTATTTTGAGTTTCTATTTCTATGTTTTCAAGGTCACTAACCTTTTCTTTTACAGTGTCTGATCACTATTGATCTTATCCAGTGATTTTCCGCCTTAGATGGTGCAACTTTCATCTTTAGAATTTCATTTTTGGAGATCTTTTACATCTTCCATGACTCAACCCATCCACTCTTTACTCTATTTTGCATATAAACTATTAATAGCTTTGTACTGCTTCTGTTATTTGTGTATTTCTTTGTTATGTAGACTGATTGTTTTTTCTCCAAACATTATGACTTGTGTTTTCCTTCTTCGTATGCCTAGTCATTTTTTATTGGGTCTCAGACATTGTAAAATTTACACCCTTGTTTGTTGGATACTTTTGTGTTCTTACAGTTATTCTCAAGCTTTGTTCCTGGAAGCATTAAAAAGCTTGGAAACAACTTTGCCATCTGAGTCTTGCACTTCCGTTTAGCTAGGTGGTTCTAGAACTGGCCTTAGTCTGGTTTTAATTTTTTCCACAGTTGAAGCAAAACCTTTCTTGCCTTAGTTGACAACTGAGGCCCCTGAATGAGAAGTCTTCCCCTCCTGCTGTTGAGATAAGCACTATTCCCAGGTGTTTAAGAGCACTGGACACTTTGCCCTCAGCGTCTCCTGTGCTCCTTTTCCTGGTCTTGAGTGATGCGTGTCCCGTGCGTGATCTATCAGTAATCAACTGAATTCTAGAGGGAGGCGATCTGCAGCTCTGCAGGGTGTTATCTTGCTGCCCTGGCTCCCAACACTTGCAGCTCCACTCCTCTCCCAGGCTAAGTTCCCTCCCGTCTGCACCGCAGCCTGCCTGCTCCATTCAATAAGCTAGGGCCATTGTAGGGCTCATGGTAGGGCTCCCCTCATTTGTTCTCCACCTCTAAGAGGTCAGTGTCCTTTGTTGGCTGACGTCCAATGTTTGGGATGTTTGTAATATATTTTTGTCTGGGTTTGTTTGACTGTTTGGGATGGGAGGGTAAATCCAGTTTCTGTTTCTTCATTTTGATCGGGACAGAAAGTCTCATAGTGAGGATTTTGAAAAAGCTATCTCTGCTGTTGCCTCTCTCTGCTCCTTCACCTTAGGTTTGGTTGTGAAACCACTGCGGTGTAGCTTCTGGCTGGACTTGCTCTCAGGAAGCCTCCTGCTGGCCAGCCACCTGACCTTCACCAGTACTGGACTTCTTTTGGCCATGACCTTCCCTGCTGGTCTCTTTTCTCTCTGAGCTCACCAGTCTCCTTTGTGGACACATCTCTCTGTCTCTCAAGCACAGGTTAACCTTCCCACTCCGCACACACTGACCAATTAGGCATACGTAGCCCTGTGACAGCGAGTCTGAAACTCCTGCCTCCAGCAAAGGTCCAGGCTTGTAACCCAGGGCCATTCACCAACCCAGAGGATCTCTACCAAGAGCCTCAACTTTAGGTTGCCCGAAAACAGAGCTTCCATTAACATGAATCCCTAATTGTAGATCATATGAAGTCAAAAAGTAGTTTTGAAATCATTAGATTGAACCACGAGGCCTCATGCATTTAGGTTCCTATCTCCCAGGCTTATCTAATCTTTTTTTTTTTTTTTTGGCGGTACTGGGGATTGAACCCAGGGGCATTCTACCTCTGAGCTACATCCCCAGCCCTATTTTTTATTCTTTATTTGGAAACAGGGTCTCACTAAGTTGTGGAGGGCCTCACTAAGTAGCTGAGGCTGGCTGAGAATCCAGATCCTCCTGTCTCAGCCTCCCAAATGCTGGGATTACAAGCGTGTGCCACCACGCCCGGCTATCCTTCATTCTTTATATTCCTGTTCATTGGCTCTTTCTGCTTCTTTAATCTGTTCCATCTTTCCCATTCAGGCCTTCATTCTGCTGTGTCCTCTCTCTCAGACATCTTCTGTCTTAACTCTACATGGCCAACACCTAAACATCCTTGTAATTTCACCTTGAAATGTCACTTCTTCATGCTAAGTTTCCTGGTCCTCTGGGCTAGATTATGACTCCTATGAAAAATTCTTGTAGGCCCCTGAACTCCTCATTAATTGCATATAGCTACAGTTCAATTATTTATAATTGAGTTACTTATAATTGCATACAGCTACAGTTCAATTATCCAGTTATTGTATTGCTATTTGTTAAGATATCTATACGGTTTGGGCTGTGTGTGTGTGTGTGTGTGTGTGTGTGTGTGTGTGTATGTGTGTGTGTGTGTGTGTGTGGACGATTGAACCCAGGGATATTCTACCTCCAAGCCGTACCTCAGCCCTTTTTATTGTTTTGTATGGAAACAGGATCTTGCTAGGTTGCTGAGAATCTCTCTACATTGCTGAGGCTCTCCCAAACTTGTGATTCTTCTGCCTCAGCCTTCCAAGTTATTGGGATTACAGGCGTGAGGCACCACAACTGGCTTTTCTACAAGTGTTAATAGGGACATGGTGCTATTTGAATAGTAACTTGGAGGGAGGGAGCCAGTTCAATAACTGGGATGGAGCTTGTGAGGCAGAGGAAACTCTGACATGAAGACCCCACAGTGGGCATGAACCTGGTATTTTCAACCATCAGCCAGGAGGGCATCGTGGTTGACACGAAGTGCAGTTTTGGTGACTGCAGTACAAAAGTCACAAGGTTCGATTTAAAGGGGGGGGGGGAGAACCCACAAAGAGGAGAAAAACAATATTCTTTGGGGTAATTTCACTGCAAAGGAAAGTAGAAACAGGACAGTAACTGGTGAGTAAAATGGAGTCAAGAGGAAACTCTTTTAAGATAGAAAAAAAAAGAGTGCACTGCTTTCCCAACTGGTCTACATCCTGCACGCAGTCAGGGAGCTGCCAAGCCAGTCTTGGGACTGCCTACTCTGGACGTCTCGTTAAGTGGAGATTCAATGTTATACGCTTTATATTCAACGTTATATGCAGCCTCAGCTACTTAGTGAGGCACACCACAACTTAGTGAGACCCTATTTCAAAATAAAGAATAAAAAACAGGGCTGGGGGTGTAGCTCGGAGGTAGAATGCTCCTGGGTTCAATCCCCAGTACTGAAAAAAATAGGGCTGGGGGTGTAGCTCGGAGGTAGAATGCTCCTGGGTTCAATCCCCAGTACTTAAAACATATATATGTATGTTTTAAGCCACTGGTAACTGGATTTCCTGCTACATGTAGCCTGGAGCATTCCTAATTATCAAGCCACTTAAACTTCTAATTCTTGACATTCTTTCTTTTTTTCTTCTATTATTTTTACTCTTTTTATTTTCAGGTTGTTTACTTATTTTTGTTAGGGGAAATCTGTATTTGAGTTCTCTCTCTCTCTCTCTTTCTATCTTTATGGTACTGGGGATTGAACCCAGGGGCACTCTACCTCTGAGCTATACCCCAAGCCTTATTTCTTATTGTTTATTTTGAAACAGGGTCTCCCTAAGTAGCTGAGGCTGGCTGCGAACCTGCAATCCTCCTGTCTCAACCTCCCAAGTACTGGGATTACAAGCGTGTGCCACCACACCTGCTCACACCTTTCTCTTTGTAATAGATTTTCTATAATTCCCTCTCTGGGCTCCCTCTGTCTCCTCTCAAGCAGATGAGAACTAACTCAGGCCTGTTGTCTTTGTGAATTGTGTTCCTTAGTTTGGAAGATTCCAGTTTTTTTCTTCTGTTTTCTTTTTGACTCTTCTAACTTATTTTTGTGAACCTTGCTCAACTTGAGAAAAGAGACATTTCTTGATCCTGTATGTTTTCTTCCAGTTCCCTGTGCAACTGAGGCAGGGTTTATTAACAGCTCTACTTCTCTTGCTGTATCTTTTTAGCAGTGTCTGGAAGTTTGCATATAAGAGAACTGGGGCAATTATGAAAACTATTTGGACCAAAATTACCCTCAAATTTATCTGAAACATCGAGATAATTGCAGGATTTTTTTTTTTTTTTTAATTTGAAAGTATTCTGGTAATAGCTGCAATTCTCTCCTCTGCTTTGCCTGTGCAGGCAGAAACTGACAATTCTGAAATAGCACCCATCGTGCTGAGCCGGGGCTGGCTTTGTGTTCGTGGACCAGTAACAGTTTGTTTTTCCTCATTATTGTCATTATTCTTAGCTCGAGTCTCATGCTTCTTGTCACCGCAACCCATACAACAGCAGAAGGCTTATGTGGCTGAGATTACAGCCTTGGGCGAGCTGGTGGGGTGACAAGTGCACTCTGCCACACTGAGGGTTGACTTTCTAGGAAAGTATTTATTTATTCCCCACCGGGCAGATGGCTGGAGGGCTGTGCAGAGCGGCCTGGAGGAGCCCCAGCTCCAGTCCCGACAGGAAGTTCGTTCTCCAGGGTGAGGGTATACCGCGTCCTTTTTAGACCCTGTTGTGGACACTGCAAATCGTTGTCCCTTGAGACCCACTGCAAGACACTTCCAGCCTCCCAGGACCCCAGAGGCTGGAGAGTCACCATCAGCCTCCAAACCCTGGTTGCCATCAGATTTGGGTGTGATTTAATCAGATCCAGTTGCTGGACACTTGGATTCAAAACTGAGTCGAGACACTAATGAGAAGCCTGTTTTCTCTACGTGTTATTAAGCATAAAGAAGGTTCCCAACCACTCCGAGTTATGAAAGGACTAAGCTAGGTGGGACAGAAGCAGGCTGTGGACATCCTCTCACTAGCCCAACTGAGGCAGAGGCCACACGCTCTGGAGCCAGCGGTCTGGCAGAAGATTCCAGACTCCACAGCTGCCTGATGAAGGCAGAGGCGGCTCACTCGTGCTGGCCCAGTTCTGGGGGGAGGTTTAGGAGTTGTTTCCAGAGAGTCTGCTCTTTATTAAGTCCTTTTCCATTTTGGAATAACTAGAACAGATTCTGGGGCTTGAAACTAAGAGCTCTGACCAACTGCAGGACCAGGCAGGAGACTAGGAGTTTGCTCACAGGGACTGGTTCTCTGCAGCCCCCACGGGCAGCGCAGGCATCTTCCAAGGGCCGAGCTCCTCCAGCGAGGTCCAGGGGTCAGAGGCAAGTAACAGGAGAACTGGGAGGATGGGGATGTGGGGGCCGGAGGATCGCTCTCTCTGAGCCACACGCTGCTAGCAGGGCAACCGGCAGGCGTCTCAGAGTAGGGAGGACGGCAGAGCCACAGACGCCCTGGGCATGGCCGCAGGACCGTCGCCACGGAGGCTTCTCCACGCAATTCATTCCACGGCTCCTGGTTCTTTGCTCTGTTTTGCTCTGCGTCATGTTTTCACTTGCAGACTGGCATCCCACAGGGTCTCCAGATGTCTGCCCCAGCTGTGACATGGGTGTCCAGACACACTGAGATCCTTTCAAAAAAGATGTACATTTCCATGTGTGGGTCTTTTTAAAAAAAAAAAAAAAAAAATTTTTTTTTTTTTTGTGTGTGTGTGTGTGTGTGTGTGTGTGGTACTGGAGATTGAATCCAGGGCAGCATTCTACTTCTGAGCCATACTCCCTAGACCTAGTTTTTTGTTTTGTTTTTTGTTTGTTTTGCAGTACTGGGGATTGAACCCAGGGGCATTCTACCTCTGAGCTACCTCCCAAGTCCTATTTTTTATTCTTTATTTTGAAACAGGGTCTCACTAAGTTGCAGAGGGCCTCACTAAGTAGCTGAGGCTGGCTACAAACCTGCAATCCTCCTGTCTCAGCCTCCCAAGTACTGAGATTACAAGCGTGCTCTGCCATGCCTGGCTCCCTAGCCCCAGTTTTGCTATTGTTGTTGTTGGTGGTGGTGGTTGTGGTAGTGTTGAAACAGTCTCACTAAGTTGCTGAGGCTGGCCTCAAACCTGTGATCCTCCTGTCTCAGTCTCCCAAGTACTAGGATTACAGATGTGTGCCACCACATCTGGCTCATGTTTTTATTTTTTAGTGAATGAAGGAGCTTTGTGCAGATGCCCCCAGCAGCCTCCTCCTCCTCTTTTACAACCTAAACTGTTCTCTGGCAAGGGGAACAGGAGCACAGTAATTGAATTCCACCAAATCCTAACCTACCCTGGGTGGGAGATGGATTCACCTCTCCCTGGGAGTGAACACCAAGTGACAGGTTTGCCTGAGGCAGCAAAGAAGAGTGAGAGGGTGACTGCTGGTAACCAGCGCGCCACCCGCAGGTAGAGTTGTGTGGGTTTGGTTTTGTGTTTAAAATTTAAATCCTAACGGATTCTCCTGATGGTGTCACATGGTCCCGTGTTAGACGCTCTCCTCTTTGTCCCTGTTGTATAGAGGGAAAATAGAACAAAACAATATTGTTGGCCACTTTGAAAGTCTTGCTACATCCTTCCTGACAGAGGCTGCAGTCAAAAGGAGAGCCGTGTCTGCCTGACATGGTGATGCATGCCTGTAATCCCAGTACTTGGGAGGCTGGGTCAGGAGGATCACAAGTTCAAGGCCAGCCTCAGCAATTTAGCAAGGCCCTGTTTCAAAATTTAAAAATAAAAAGGGCTGGGGTGGAGTTTGGAGGTAGAATGCCCCTGGGTTCAATCCTCAGGACTATACACATACACACACACACACACACACACACACACACGCACACACACACGTCACAGCTGGTCCCTCGGCCACCTCTGAGCCATGGAGCCTCCTGAGCAGGGACTGGGCCCTGACCGTGACACTCAGTGACGCTTTCGCAGGGCTTTCTCCACCCTCCGCTCCCTCCCTGGGTTGATCGCCACCAGGTGAAGGAAAGAGTAAGACCTTTAGCAACAGATTAAGAGGGTGAACCAGGACAGAGAGAGACTAGAGACTGTGACATTATCCAGACAGCCAGGAAAAAGCCTGCTCGGCACTGTGGGGGCAGCTTTCCGAGAGCTTGCACCTATGGTCTTTCCAGGTTGAATATTAGAATATATGGGCCTGAGTCAGTCCAAGCAAATGGTCCTGCTGCTCGGATAATCTCATTTCTGGTACCCACAATGCTTGAATGATTTACTTTCTAGAAACCTTACGGCAGATGTGACAATTTCCTTTCTCACTGAGGGAAGGCCCTGGTGCTTCCACAGAATAGGGACATTCAGGGGAAACCTAGTGCTACCCAGATAGTGTCCTTAATGAAACAGAAACAGTAATGTCCAGTACACTTTCTTAAATAAGAATAAGCATTTTCTTACAGCAGGACTCTCTATGAAATACACATGCTATGGTTCTCTACCTCCTCACCAACCCATCCAACTCATCAGCTGCACTTTGAGTGGCACTGCAAGCGACACACAAAGGAAGAATAATGAATGCAGGCCCACTGTGTGCACATATTGAATGCAGGCTCACTGTGTGCACACAATACATGCAGGCCCACTGTGTGCACATATTGAATGCAGGCCCACTGTGTGCATATATTGAGTGAAGACCCACTGTGTATACATAATGAATGTAGGCCCACTGTGTGCACACAGTAAATGCAGGCCCACTGGGTACACACATTGAATGCAGACACACTGTGTGAACATATTGAATGCAGACCCACTGTGTGCACATAATGAATGCAGGCACAGTGTGTGCTAAGCATCGTACTTGAACTCATACAAGTCTAACGATGGCGCTTAGGAGGTAGATGTTATTATCTTCCTTTTAATGAAAAGGAAACAGAGACGCAGAGAGATTACAGAAGTCAGGACAGAAACCCACTCAAGGGCCAAAGCAACTGATTGGACCTACTGGTTATGATTTGTAGGTGGGACTGAATACACCTGTATATATGTGTACCACGCAGCATAGTCAATACAAAGTATGATTAAGTCAGTACAAGGTCCAAATGGGTATCAAAGAAAATTTATGTAAGACGAGAGAGAGAGAGAGAGAGAGAGAAAGAGAGAGAGGTCTTGCTACCAGGATGTCACAGGAATGGGAGACTTGAGCTGGACTTGGAATAGTAGGAACAGTTTGGGAGAGCTGGGCAAATGCTCTGGGATGGAAAAGTACCGGTTGTGAGCAAGTACAGCAATCTGGTGAAGGACGGAGGTTCATACAAGGAAGTAATGAGAAATTAAGCTGGAGCAGGAGATTGAGACCAGCTGTGAGGAAATGACTCTCGGGCGCGGTGGTTAGACTGCAGGCTGCTGGAAAGGAGATACTAAGGGGCTGGCTGGGGGTGCAGCTCAGGGGCAGAGCACGAGCTTAGCATGCTTGGGTCCCTGAGTTCAATCCCCAGCACCCCAGGAAAGGAAGGAAGGGAGGGAGGGAAAGGAAAGAGAGAGAAGAAGATACTAAATGATGAAGCAGTGTTTCAGAAGACTGACCAGGCAGCCACAAGACCAAGCCTGGGAAAGGAAAGAGACTGGATTTATGGAGCCCAGGAAGGAAGTCACCGTGTTACTCAGAGTGAGTTTAGTTGGTGGCAGCGGGCAGGTAAGAAGGTGTGAATGAAGAGACACTGAGAAAGGGAAATCAAGAGGATGGAGCCACCGACTCACAATAATATTAATAACAATAGCAACAGCCAACAAGGATTCATTCATTGGTTTCCGCAAATATCCCTTCTGTGTCTCCTTTGTACCAGGCCCAGCTGTGGACCCTGGGTATACAGCAGTGAGCGCAACTTCCCCCAAGGAAGTTGCATTCCAATGAAGGCAGTGTGTACAGTAAACACAAAAAATGAAATGCAGCTCTGAGTGGGTGGTTTGTGCAATGAAGATACAGAAGATAAGGTCAGGAGATAGACAGGTTGGGGAGCTCAGGTCAGAGCAAGTGTGTGTGCACATGAAACACCTGAGCAGAAACCTGAATGAAGTAGGGGACTGGGCCATGGGAGCCTCTCTTAGGAGAGCAGTTCAGGCAGAGAGGGCAGGAGGTGCAAAGGCCCTGGGGCAGCCCATTGTGCGTGATCAGAACAGCACAGCTAGTGCATGCAGCTGGAGGCAAGTAAGAAAGGGAAAGAGGGGTTGAGGATGGGCCTCGATGGCCATGGTGGGGACTTTGGGTTCTACACAAAGTGAGACAGGAGGGAGAGACACGATTGGAATCTCATTCTTAAGGGGTCCCTCTGGCCTTTTCTGGAGCTGGTGATGTGTCAGGAGAGGCAGCATTGAGGCACTTAGGGGCTGTTACACTAATCCAGATGGATGCTGCTGGTCGCTGGAGTGCACAGGTGAAAGGAGGAAGCAGTAGACCGGGAGTGTGCTCTGCATATTGCTGGTGGGTTGTTGGTGTGAGGGATAAAGAACGAGAGAGACCGAGAAAGAACTTTCTGCTCTCAAGTTCCTCAAAGCCGTCCTAGGATGGGGGCTCTCCTTGGTTCTTTGATTTTTCTACACTCCAATCACCTAACCCATAGTATTTAGAAGAAATTGAAGTGCCAATTGTTCATAAAAAAGACTGTAGTTGTAAGTAAAACTCTAACCAAAGAAAACTTAGAGCTGAAATTTTTTAGAAGAAGCTAAGAATAAATTAGCCAACTATTCAGTCATGAGAAGTTATATTTTAAAAAGACAAGTGCTGTGTGCATGTATGTCCTTGTCACCCTGAACTACATTATGACGGGAAACTACAGCACCAATAAAAAACAAGTGATCAACATAAAGTAATAAAAATAAAAAGTAAGTAAACAAAATAGAAAAATAGAAAAATAGAGAAAGGAAGAATGAAAGCAAGTGTTGGTTCTTTGGGAAATCCAATAAAATAATCTTCTGTCAAGTCTAACTGAAGATAAAAAGAGAGAAACTATAATTCACGAGAAAAGAGAAAGTGGACTGAATCATGGATCCTGAGATTATAGAAATTGACAGGGAATGGCATATTGTAAGTTTAAGGCAATGTAAAAATGTAGAGGAAATTGATAACTTCTTAGGAAAAAGAAATCTACTAAAATTGACTAAAAAAGCAATACAAAGCAGAAACAAACCAATAAAAACTGGAACAGTAATTAATGACCTTTATTGAAAAAGAAACTTGACCCAGGTGGTTTTACACCTGGGTTCTACTTAATCTTTAAAAGATAAATCACTTCAATGTTTAGTTTAAACCATTCCAGACCACAAGGAAGCTAACCCAATCTTTTGTTTTGTTTTGTTTTTTTGTACTGGGGATTGAACCCAGGAGCATTCTACCTCCAAGTTATACCCCTAGTCCTATTTTTTATTCTTTATTTTGAAACAGGGTCTCACTAAGTTGCAGAGGGCCTTACTAGGTAGCTGAGGCTGGCCTTGAACCCGGATCCTCCTGTCTCAGCCTCCCAAGTACTGGGATTATTACAAGCATGCACTACCATGCCCAGCTTAATCTAAATGATAAAATCTTATACTAAATTCTCATAAAGACAAAACAGAAGACTATGCAACAATTTCACTTATGAAAACAAATGTAAGATTTCCGTATAAAATATTAGCATGTCAAAAAATAATCATAGCAGCCGGGCGTGGTGGCGCATGCTTGTAATCCCAGCATTTGGGAGGCTGAGACCGGAGGATCCGGGTTTGCGGCCAGCCTCAACTACCTAGTGAGGCACTCTGAAACTTAGTGAGACTCGGTTTCAAAATAAAGAATAAAAAAATAGGGTTGGAGGTGTAGCTCGGAGGTAGAATGCCCCTGAGTTCAATCCCCAGTACCGCAAAAAAAAAAAAAAAAAAAATCATAGCCAGGCATGGTGGTGCACACCCCTCCTGAGACAGGAGGATCATAGGTTTGAGGACAGAAGACTCTCAGCAACCTAGAGAGACTCTGTTTCAAAACATAAAAATAAATAAATAAGTAGAGCTGGGCATGGTGGCACACACCTTTAATCCCAGTACTTGGGAGGCTGAAACCGGAGGATCCGGGTTCATGGCCAGCCTCAGCTACTTAGTGAGGCCCTCCGCAACTCAGTGAGACCCTGTTTCAAAATAAAGTATAAAAAATAGGACTGGGGATGTAGTCTGGGGGTAGAATGTCCCTGGGTTCAATCCCCAGTACTTGAAAATAAAAAGGGGCTGGGGGTGTAGCTCAGAGGTAGAATGCCCTTGGATTCAACCCCATTTCCACAATAATTAATAATAATAATAATAATAATAACAACAACAATAATAACAATAATAATAGAACTTCTATAGTGTAAGGATAGTACTATATTAAGAAATAAATAAACAGAATTCATTAATTAGCACATCAAAAGACAAAAACTGCATGACTTATAGATACCAAAAAAGACATTTGATTAATTTTAGGGATCATTCTTAGTTTAAAAAATAAAATAAGAATAAAAAACTACCATACTTAAAATTGATGAAGAGCATTTACCAAAACAAACCGCCAACATCATATTGGCGCCACGGGCTGCCTCCTGGGTAGATACTGTTCAGACGGTGTCTGCTGTCCACGGTCAGCGGTGCTGAGACTGCTCCTTGGGTCAGGTGTTAGTAACCTGACTCTACCTGTGGGGTTGTGTTTTCCCAGTTGTTCCCTGCGTGGAATTTGTAGTGTGACACATAAATATCCAGCACTTCATCCATCTTTTCCCTAATCACTTTAGCATCCACCGATGATCTTAGCCAGTATCTACTTTTTTCATTATGAATTGCAAAATGGTAATGGCCATTTTTATCACTTGTTCCGTATTAGTTAGCTGCCATTCTTCTCTATGAAGAGCTATCCCTCATTAGCTGGGATTATTGGATTATCTTGCTATAGACTTCTACTGGAACGGGGGGATAAATACTTAATTCTATCTGCTTAATAACCAATTTTCAAAAGAAGGAGTAGGTTTAGTAACCACTTCCAATGGTGACTCATTAGGCTTGTTTTTTTTTCTTTCTCTTCTATCCATTTTTTTTTCTTAATTTGTTTTCCTCTTTGGGGGATTATCTATCATCTGTCTATCTGGGAAACAGCAGACCCTGAGCTGACCTGCCACTCGCCAGGGTTCCGTGTTATCACCAACTGGTCCAGCACTTAGGGCCAAGCCAGGGTGCTCTCCTGTTGGACATAAACAACCTCACAGAATATCCACCTCAGACAAAGTCACCATGCAGTCCATATTTTTAAAAATATATGCAAATGTGTGTGTGTGTGTGTGTGTGTGTGTGTGTGTGTGTGTGTGTATTCTAATCCATTACAATTTGGTAGATGCTTAAATTCTTCCAATTTTGTCAGTGGAAGATCCTTCAGTCTGGCTTATGTGACTCTTTGGCATCATTTATCTCTAAATGCATCCTTGGGTTTTGCCATACAAACATGTCTCGGGCTCATCCACCATATTCCCTGCCCCAGACCAGAACAAACGTGGCTAGTTGGCATTGAAATTTTGGAAGGTTATGGAAAAGTAATCTGAAGGTATTTATTTAGTGGCTCAGCAATTCCATTTTGGGGGATCTAACATAAACAACAGCCGAAACCCATGGAGAACATTCATAAGGCTGTTTATCCAACATTGATTGTATTGGCAGAAGAGTGGAAACTGAGCATCCACCCAAGGGGAATGGGAAACTAATTTAGGATATAGAATATTATACAACTCGTATAAAAATGGGCTAGAACTAGGGCTGGAAAACAGCCATGACATTCTGGCAAACAAAAGAAACATGTTCTAGTATGAGATCCAGAGCATGGTCTAATTTGGAGGATAAACTTACCCTATACTTACATTTTTATTTGTCATGGAGGAAGAACTTTAACACACTACTAACTCAGAGGAAGGGAAATGGACTCAAACCATCTTTGATTTGTTCTAGTATCTCTCTCTCTCTCTCTCTCTCACACACACACACACACACACACGCACACACACACACACACACACACACACACACACACACTTTTTATTTAAAAAAAAAATACAAGACAAAGCCAGGCATGATGGCACACACCTGTAATCCCAGTGGCGGATAGCAGGTTTGAGACCAGCGTCAGCCACTTAGCAAGACTCTCAGCAACTTAGGGAGACCCTATTTTAAAATAAAATAAAATAGGGCTGAGGGTATAACTCAGAGGTAGAACGCCTCCAGGTTCAATCCCCAGAGGCACTAAATAAATAAATAAATAAATAAATAAATAGACCAATTGAAATAATGACCCAACTAAAAACTCTGATTTAAAGTTTTTTTCTGTTGTTGTTTTGTTTTTTAAAGGCATTTTTGGAAGAGAGCGAGCGGTGGTTTCGTGTGACAGCGCCTGGCCCAGGGCGGCTGCCACGCTGAGCCGGGGTCTCCCATCCACAGGGCGGGTGCCCGGATGGAGTGCCTCCTACTTCTTCACCCACTGGTGCAAAGAGAGAGGCACCATCGATGGGGAGAGAAAGTTGCCCTTTGTGCTGTCAAACGCTGCCCTAGAACTCAAGTTTGTATTTGGCCATTTTCCACAAAGTGTATAGACACATAGAAATTTTATGGGACCGGGACAAAAAAACAACTCTGGGAAAAGTACCTGAAGTCATTATATTTTGGTGCTTTAAAAATCCATTAAAAGAGTGTCTCAAAGATAGGGGCACTAAAGCCAAATGGAAAAGAAAGCCGGAATGAGAAACAGGCTCCTCCTGGCCAGGCCGAGGCCTGCACCTGCAGTCATTTCTGCTTTCCGGTGTAGCGGGTTTGCCTTCTGGCCACACTAATGCGATCGTTCTATGGATGAGTAATTTCAGAGTTCCACTCAGCGATTCTAACTCCACTGATAAAGCCTTGTTGTGGATGAAATAGTATGTTCACTCTTATCAAAAATGCATTTCCATATGAGAGTAAATTGTGACAAACAGAAAACTGTATTGCTACTAAAGATACTCTAAACAAAGCGTGCTTCTGCTGGCGGCTGGGAGGGCTTTCTGTAATCATGAATTCTGTGGCTTTAACGCTCATTTCCTGGTGGCACAATAGCCCCAAGCCATTTGTTTTGTTTGTTGTTTTTAAGGCTTGAGGCATTAACCAGAAAGTACACCCTGCCCACCTGATGTTGTAGGAACAGGAAGGCTAATATCCTCCTCTTTCTCTGAACACAGTTCTCATTTATCTCTCTGGGGCTCCCCCCTCACCCCGCACAATCCCATGACTAGATTTGTTTTAAGTTGTTTTGTTGGTTTAGTTTGGTTTTGGGGTTCTAGGGATTGAACCCAGGGGCATTCTACCACTAAGCTACACCCTCACATCTTTTTTATTTTTTGTTGTTAATCAGGGTCTAAGTTGCTGAAGGCCTCACTAAGTTGCTGAGGCTGTCCTTGAACCTGGGATCCTTCTGTCTCAGCCTCCCAAGTACTGGAATTACACGCCCAAGCCATCTTGTCCAGCTGCATGCCTTAGTTTTAAGGCTCCGTGCTTCAGGCACCCACTTTTCACTAGCTCCTGTTTAATTACCCTGAATATAATTTACATGCCTTGGGGTTGAGGGTCAGTGTGCGGATGGTGAGTATTAAGTCTTCTCCCCAAGCAAAAATACTTTAATGTGTCAAGTTTCATCTGAAGACACAAGTACTGTAATTTCTTCCATTAATGACTAAGGGGACTTATCCTCGATTTTAACTCTTAGAGAATATCCTCAGTCGAATGAATTTTATCTTCCACCAAAGAAAAGGAAGGAAGGAAGAAAGGAAGGAAGGAAGGAAGGAAGGAAGGAAGGAAGGAAGGAAGGAAGGAAGGAAGGAAGGAAGGAAGGAAAAGTTATTTTGCTGGGCATGGCAATGCATGCCTATAATCTCAGTACTTGGGAGGCTGAGACAGGAGGATAACAGATTTGAGGCCAGCCTTAGAGAGACACTGCTTCAAAATAAAAAATAAAATGTGACTGGGGCGGGTATAGTTCAGAGGTAGAACACCCCTGGGCTCAATCCACAGTACCTGGAAAAAATGTTATTTCTCTATGCATAGCATCTATAGGGACTCACTGTCATCCTTCTATGCAGAGTTGGTGACTGTTTAAGACCCCTCCCTCCCCCCACACACACCCCTCCATTCACCTTACAGATACCCAGTCAATACTTAAGACAACTATTTCTGTCTATTGAAGCTTGCACGTGAGACCTACCATTCTAGGTATAAAATATTTCTTCCTTTTTATTTTAAATGATTTTTTAAAATATGAACACACTTCATTGAAAAAGTAAGACCCCACAGACTAGCACAATGCCAAGCACTTAGTAAACCGTAAATATTTATTACATGAAAACTTCTCAAAGTGGAACCCATCTCACCCATGCAAAGCTTGGGGTAACGTTGCAGCTGTGCATAGATGGAGAAGATGGTACGGAGAGGTAGAGAGGGAGGAAGAGGCAGGGGCTGAGGTGAGTGGACCGTTTATCAGCACCTGAATCTCTTCCCATTGGCTAGAGACCTACTCTATACAGAACCGGGCCTTACAGGTCCCAACTAAGGCAATTGAAAGGAATGACCCCTTCGGATAATGTCTCCCAACACATTTGGGGGTCGCTTCTATTCTGAGCATCTAGAAAAATGAGTCAGGCACAGAACTCACTGCTTGCCTTCAGAAGGGGATAAAAATATATTCTGCACATACAGAAAACACCCATTCATTATGTTATGCATAGACTTCTACAGATCATGACTGGCTGGTAAAACATGTTTACTGAGTAAATATTGTAAGTACTTACGTATATGCTTGCAAGTAATAATAAGAGCAGCAAAGGGCATTATTTGACTTTAGATAATTCAGCATCCGAATCATATTACTTTAACTGACAAAATTTGAATAGGATGTTAGAACAAAATCCAAATATGTCCTTTTAAGTAAAAATGAATATGGCTTCAGTATTTGAGTCCAAATTTCCAGAATGCCCAGGAAGTTGCTCAAACTCTCGGAGTCCTGATGACTAAATCAGAACAAGGTTTGTGTCCACAAGTCTCTGCTGGGAGACTTCACTCTGAGCTTTCCTCCTCAGAGCCTTTGCAATGTAGCAAGACCTTCTTACACCTCTAGACAGACCAGATGGTAAGCATGGTATGGATTTCCCTTCCCATCTCCCTCACCTTAGATAATGGATATTTCTGCTCCCTTCAGTTTTTAACTTGATTTTTGAAAAGTTTCCATCACTGAAAATCACAAAAAATATTAGAATGCTGCGATTCCCAGATTCTCTAAATGCTGACAATTTTTCAAAGTTGCTTCTCTCCAGATAGGTAGACACACACTCAGCTGTGTAGTGAATCACTTAATGATGGGTACGCATGCTGATAAATGTGGCATGAGGTATTTTTTATTATTGTGTAAATGTCATAGAGTACACTTAGACAAACTAAGATAGCTATGATATCACTAGGTGATATAATCTTATGTATATGCAGTCTGTCCTTGGCCAAAATTTTATGCCATGTATGTATAACTGTGTGTGTCTCTCTCTAAATATATATATATATATATGAATATATATATTTAACTTTCTATATATTTGTATATATATGCACACATAGACATATGTATATACTATATATACACAAATTTTAATGAACATTGGAAACTAAGTTGTAGACATGCTTTCCCTTTACTGCTACATACTTTGAACTGTATTTTTCCTTAGATGAGCACATTCTTTTACATAATTACAAATTATCAAAAGCAGAAAATTATCCTGGATGCCATATTATTTTCTAATCTACAATATTTATTTAAATGTAGCCTATTTTCCCACTAGTGTCCTTTATAAAAAAGAAGGGAAAAAAGAATCCAGCCCAGGATCAGTATTGCATTTATATTTGTATTTCCTATCTCTTTAGACTCCTTTTTTTTTTTTTAATTGGTGCATTGTAATCATACATCTTTGTTAGGTACATGCACACATTTCTTTTTTCTTTTTTTTTTTTTTTTTTTGGTACTGGGGATGGAACCTGGGGGCATTCTACCTCCAAGCTACAGCCCCTACAGCCCCAGCCCTACGTTTTTAGCCTTTATTTTGAAACAGGGTCTCACTAAGTTGCAGAGGGCCTCACTAAGCAGCTGAGGCTGGCCATGAACCCAGATCCTCCAGTCTCAGTCTCCCAAATGCTGGGATTACAAGCGTGCGCCACCACGCGCGGCTGTGCACACATTTCTCATTTAACTCCTTCCCCAATTCCTGCCCTACTCCCTCAACCTCCCTCCTTCTCAAGTTCAGTTTAGTGATTGACTTTGATATGTTTGTGAAAGTCCATCATGTGCATTGGGGCATTCACAGACTTAACCTTTTTGTTGCACAGGGGCGGTTGCTTTGGGGAATGCCTCTTCCCTATGTCTGGTGTTTCATCCTGACGCCATCTATAAACAGTGCCCAGTTTATAGGAGGACCATAGAAGCAATGCCCTGTCTTTCTTCGTGCATGGAAACAAGAGGAGCATGAGTATGTGTCATTACTTGTCATATTAACTTTGGTTACCTGCTTTAGGTGTTGTTCAATAGCTTCTTCCACAGAGAACTTGCTGCTTTTTTTCTCTTGAAATTAATGAGCAATTTGTAGGAAGTTAGAGTCTACATAAAATATAACCTTATTTTTTAAGTTTTTTCTTGCATCCTTCAATATTTCCTCAAGTCAAACTGATAATATCCTTCTTTTAACAACTATATAACATCTTTTGTATATTTTACGGTAATAGCTTCATTCGTCAGAGCATTATGAGAACTTGGTAGAAAAATTTGAACTCTCTACCCTTCCCTTTGTGTAGAATGATAACAGACAATTCTAATACAATTAAACGAGTCCCATAATTCAGCAAAAATGTTTAAATAGTCATTGCTTAAAATGCACTAGCAGTAAATACTCAAAAAGACATCCGTTGGACAAGTCTCAAAGTAGGCGTCGGCATGGAAGAGGTGAAAGGGAGAAAGCTGGAGATGCCAAGCTCATCCTGAGGTCATTTAAACTGGCAGTGACAAAGGCAGACCTGAGTTAACTTGGCATGTTTCAGATGCACTTTTAAGTCAAGATACATATTTCCTCCAGCAAAAAAGGAGGCTCTTGATTTGAAATTAAATGATGACTAATTACTTTTCACACTCCATTTCCTTGAAGTTGCTAGAGTGAACATTTCTTTGTTTTCGGAGTGCTTATTTGACTCCTAACACTTTCTGCATAATCTCTCCATCTCTCAAGATGTTTCTTCCCTGCCTTTAACTGGGGGAATGTAAAGCTCGTTCATGGGTAACGAACAGAGAAGAGTTGTAGAAAGAAATGATGGAACTCCTGCTGAGCAGAAAATATGAAACTATTTGCCCAAACCAGAAATATATTAATTCAGCTTTCTCAAGACCACCTAAAAAGTACTTGTGGTTGTATGTTCTCTGAGGCTCCCAGTAGGATGTAGTTTTATGAGTCGCTGGCAGTGAGCAAACAGAATATATCACCTCGATGACTCCAATGGAAGCTCTCTAATCAGTGTGGTCCATTCCTAAAACTCCTCTGCACCATCAACAAGCACCGTCTACTTGCAGAGGAACACCAGCCCCCAACCTTGGCTTTCCACTGCAGCCGCCTGGCTCCCGTTCTGAGATCGCCATGTTTTGGGTCTGGGATGTGGCCTGCTCTCCAGGGCTTTTAAAAGCTCCCCTGATGTTTCTAATGGACCACCAAAGCTGAGGACCGCTGCTGTAGGAGATTTTTATTCCCACCTAGAGCTCAAAACATAAAATTGTGGTCTCCCTACTTATACAGCTCTCTGTGAGTTGCTACATGTTCCCCTTATTAGTGTGTTTCTATGCATACCAATGGAAACACACACACAATTTTTTCCAGTTGCTCTGTGCACAAGAGGTTGCTAAAAATTTCAGAGACTAATGTGCTAACGCTGTCTTCTTTGTCTTGAGTTGCACACTAGAGAATGATGACTTAGAAACAAACGGATTCTCCTGGTTTCAGTTCCACCGCTTCCTCTCTCCCTGTGTTTCTATCATGACGACACTCTCTGATCACAGTGGCTGGACCTGGGGTTATTTTAACAGTACCACTTACAGAGTGACTCAACTTCTTCTTCTTCTTTTTTTTTTTTTTGCAGTACTGGGGTTGGAACCCTGGGGCATTCTACCTCCGAGCTACACCCCAGCCCGATTTTATTCTTTTATTTTGAAACAGGGTCTCACTAAGTTGCAGAGGGCCTCACTAAATTGCTGAGACTGGCCACAAACCTGCAATCCTCCTGTCTCAGCCTCCCAAGTACAGGGATTACAAGCTTGTACCACTACGCCCAGCTCCAGGTAGAACTTCTAAAAAAGTATTTCCAACAGGAAATGTTTAAAATGGCTAAAGGAGAGGGAGGATTAGAAGGGGAATCTAAGAGGCTCCAAAATCCTTGCTGTGTCTACTGAGGAAGCCATTGTGAAAGACACTTATTCTTCATGGAGAAGTCCAACATGCATCCCAGGACTCCCACTGGCAATTGTCACTGGTGTAGAGGTGTTGGAGGGTCTCACAATAAGAACATGTTCTACTCCTGGCTGAGATGGGCTAACTTATTCTCTCCTGCAGAACAAGGAAGGACACGTGGATGCCTGGTTTCCACCAGCTGCCAGTTTGTGATATGGGGCAAAAGAGCCTTAATTTGAAGCCAGTGCGGAGAACACACGGTGCCCAAACAGCTGTCAATGGGGCAGACATCCACGAGCAAAAGCAGCTGCCTAAATAAATGACTTCAGCGGTGCTGGGGATGCCCCATGACAGCTCCTTTCTGCTGCCAGGTCCCTGAAAGTCCCTTAGAGAAGAAAGAGACTGATTTACTTGGATGAAGACGTCAAGTACAGACATCTTAGGACACAGTAACTCACTAGCTCACGTTCAGTGGTTGACATGAAAACATTTCCTGGGAGCAGGTCTGAAGGTGAACACTCAGAGACACCGACAGCAGGAAGGACATCTAAAGGAGCAGCAAGGGAGGCTGAAAAGGGAGGCTGGGGACTGGATGGTCTGAGGACTGGCCCCAGGAGAGAGTGTGGAATTCTTTTTCAGCCATGTATGCTGACTGAGACGGATTATGTCATTCTACTTGAAAGAATGCAAATGGGCCTAAGGGACTCACCAGGGAATTTTTAATTTTTTTTTATGTACTTGTCTATGAACTGTAACACGTATATGGATTCATGTAATTGCTGACACAATCCAGACACAGATGCGTTTTGTCACCATGCTACACTTTTGTGGTCAGCCTTTGCCCGTAACTTCTGGCAACCTCTCTGGTCTACCTTCTTAAGACTATTGAGTAAATGGAATAATGCAGTTAGTTCTCGTTGGTTTTCTTTTTTCCAATTGAATTGATTTCTGCTTTCTATTATTTCCTTTCTTCCGTTTGCTTAGTTTTTTGTTTCTGTTTTGTGTTTTGTTTTTAACTTTCTTAAGGAGAAAGTTTAGATGAACAATTTGGGAGTTGTTTTATTCTTTCTTTCTCTTCTTCTATCAGCATTAATGGTGTGTTTTCACCCATGCCCTTACTTTCCAGAATCCTAAAGCCTCTCCTTTTTGTCTTCATCCTACGTTTTATAGCTGCATTCAGTGGGGGACGCAGAGTACAATATGGCTCCTCTAGCTGACCAGCAACCCGCTAGTCTTTTTAAATGTAAGTTTTCTAGGCATCTCCTGTCAAAGAAATACTTCTATTTCACATTACCCAAGCACACACAGGCTTCATCTGGTAAATAACAAGATGGAAGTGTGCTTCTGTTCTGGTGTCTTGTTAGAACCTGTCCAGAGCTAGTAGCCACCATCATGGACTCCTTCACAACTAGTGCTTAGCTGCTGAGCAACTCATTAATTATTCTGCCAAACTCTCCTGTTAGAGAAGATGTCAACCTTCCTCTCTCTCTCTCTGTACTTGGGATTAAATCCATGAGAGAGAATGTACTGTCAATCTCAATCCCCCTCTCTCTCTTTCTTTCTCTCTCTCTCTCTCTCTCTCTCTCTCTCTCGTGTGTGTGTGTGTGTGTGTGTGTGTGTGTGTGTGTGTGTGTGTATTGAGGCTTCAATCCATGGGCATTCTACCTCTGAGCTACACTCCCAGGCCCTCCTTTTATTTCTTTATTTTATTTATTTATTTATTTTTTTTTTTGAGGTACTGGGGATTGAACTCAGGGGCATTCTACCTCCGAGCTATACCCCCAGCCCTATTTTTTATTCTTTATTTTGAAACCGAGTCTCACTAAGTTGCGGAGTGCCTCACTAGGTAGCTGAGGCTGGCCTCGAACCCGGATCCTCCGGTCTCAGCCTCCCGAATGCTGGGATTACAATCGTGCGCCACCACGCCCAGCTTATTTCTTTATTTTTTGAAGCATGGTCAACCTGTCTTTGCAGAAGAACACTAGTGCCCTCAAAGAGAAGTCGTTTGGCTGCTGCCAAAGGGCTTGGTCCAGCTGCCAATTCAAGTGGCTCAATAGAAAAGAAATCGTTCTCTTGAGGACGTTCCAATGACCACGCCCCATTTAATCACTAAGCCATTCTTCTAAACCTAGAGATAGCAAGTGGATTCAAATGAATTAAAAGTGGCTGATGTTATTGCACCCATTTGTTTTCCAGTGTTTATAAAGGGAAACAGTCGAGGGAAGGAACCAGGATTATGCTTGTAAACCCTGAGGCCACAGCTGCTGCTCTGCACTCTCCCTTCCATTGGTGATATAATCACACACCCTCTCTACCCTACGCATCTTAGTAGCTAGTATTTGCTTTTGGGCCAAGGGCAACATTCCTGCTACTAATCTATCTTTGTAATTGTGGTCAAGCTTCTCTTTATTAATTCATATAGAAATCAACATAGGCAATGCATAATCGCTGAGATATACAGATGAGGCCCAGTCTGTACATCAGCCCTGAAAACCCACATTTTGTAATCCCAGCATTCGGGAGGCTGAGACCAGAGGATCCGGGTTCGCGGCCAGCCTCAGCTACCTAGTTAGGCACTCCGAAACTTAGTGAGATTTGGTTTCAAAATAAAGAATAAAAAAAATAGGGCTGGGGGTATAGCTCGGAGGTAGAATGCCCCTGAGTTCAATCCCCAGTACCACACACACAAAAAAAAAAAAACAACACATTTTGTCACAAAGGTACAGGCTGAGCAATCCATCTCCCTCAATTTTAATTTGCTCTTTGTTTAGTGAAGATGAGCAATAAGAAACACCCTTAAAACCACAAGAATCAAGATTATTTTCCTTTTCTACTACACTCTTATAAGTTGACCGTTATAGTAAAATTAGAGTTGGGGGGAGCTATTTTTAAACATCTGGAAAAGCAAAATAAACTAAACTATCAACTGGACAACTCATTTCTGCCATGGAGTAGCTTATACAGAATCACAATACATGTCTTATACCTAGAATACCAATTTTCAAAGAATTTGAGTTCAGAAAAAAATAATGAATTAAGCCCTGAAATAATTCTCAACCTTATCTGAACTTTCTTGGGTGATTTATAAAGCTCGTCTGAAATCCTACAGCATCTTCACTGTGCCCATCAATCTTCAGGAAATAGCCTTACAGAAGAGACAGCGAGAAGAGAATTCTGGTTAACAGAAGGTCAGTCACTCAAGAGTTCCCTCTCTGGGCACTGTTTTAGGCACCGGGAAGAATTTAAATATTGACATTGATGACAATACCTTCATCTGAGACACAATGACCTGTCTGAAACATCTTTATTGTGCCTGGAGTCAGCTCCCGGCAGCATCTTGGACACAGATTGTCACCATCTGGCTCGAAATATAGAAAACACACACACACACACACACACACACACACACACACACACACACACACTATGATGCTTAGTAAAATTGATGTGAGGGTGATACCAGAAGCTGTCAACATCATAATATTTGTGTACTGGAAAGACACACAAGCTTGCCTTCCTCCAAGCGCCGATTTCTCGGTGAATTAGCTCACCCTTCCTGTACTAATTGCTTGGACAGCCTCTTGGTTCATCTTTTTCTTATCATTCAAGTATGACTTGCTGGATGAGCCAGAGATAACTTGGAGTCTGTTTATAGCCTAAAAGATAGAGGTGGGAAGTCTGGGATCACTAGTCCCCATGCTGACCAGGAGCCTCGTGAGGGGACACCGCCATGCCTCCTCATCTGCCATGACATCCCCTGCTTAGATTGCTTTCAGCCCTTTCTTTTCCTGTGACTCTGCTCCTGTTATAACATGATGCAGGAGAGCTGAACGGGCTTGTATAGTCCCCCAACCAAACCAAGGGCTCTTCTCTTTCTGCCAGGGGGTTTTAATTGTACCTCCCTCTCTTCTTTGGCTCCCTTGGCCTTGGGCAAAACCCCACAAGAGCCCACACAGCTTCTATAGCATTAGCTTATCTGTGATTGGTAAGCATGCTATCACCACCATTAGCTCATCTGTGATTGGTAAGTATGCTCTGGGGTAATAGAGTACTGACCAATCACAGATGAGCTAATTAGCATACAGAAACACATGTTGAGTCAGGTCAGGTCACCTTTCATTTTTAGCCTGGAAGCACTCATTCCTCTTGTCTTTCTCTAGGCACCCTCTTCCTCCTGGGAATGCAAGATCCAGTCTGAGTTTCAGGTTTGTCAGTCAAAGTTCTTTGGCTCGGGTTTTGATCAGTTTTACAAATTCAGGAACTTTTCTTTTCTTTTTTTTTTTTTTTAATTTTACCTCAAGATATATTCACC
>PVLC010002720.1:0-109069 GCA_004027655.1 Graphiurus murinus
AAAAAATAAAATGAAAATAAACTCTGAGTACCTACAATATTCAGTTGCATCCAAAAATATTTAATGAGTACTTTCTATGTTCGGGTAGTGTTCTAGGTACTGGGTATTTGGAGAAAACTAGGAAATAGTCTCTCCCTCTGAAATATGCTTTCTCCCAAAGTAAAAGGAAACTATGACTTAGGACCTATATAAGTGTAAGGAACCAATCTTCTGGCTTTTAACAGCCAGCTAGACATTTATTAGCAACTAGCTTCTTAGAAAAGATAAAAAGCTTGAGTACTCCTTTAACTGCTACAGCTGTATCACCTTCTTCTAACCTCTGTCCCCTGATGCTTCTAACTCAGATTTGCCCCTCAGCCTCACCCCACCATCAAGAAGCTGATGTAATGCAAGCAGATACCGGCTGAAGCCAGAATAGAATGGATAGTTATCTGGGGAGATAAAGTGACAGTGTTGCCTGTTCAAGCTATTGTTCAAAGAAGCATGTCTTTTATTTATAGACATTAGAATTTAAAGGCATAGAAAGCCAGAGCTTGATATTACCTTTTCTTTCTGTAACTCACTTCCTAGAAATATGCTTGATACAGCTACCTTCTTTGCGTGTAAGTTTCATGCATTAGGTGGGTATTTATACCTGGTTTCATGTTCTTTTAATAGATACCATTGCTGTTTTGGTAAGGCTGGTTTCTAAATTTCGAAGCATCAGTATTTTGCTCATATAGTACACTATTTTATCTCTGAGGCATAGGTTGCAGAAGGTTTTAAGACATGCCATATATAGATGATTTTTATATTAATAAAATATTCATAATTTAGTTGGGTATAGCTAAGTAGATAAGGTCTCCAATTGTTAGCAAGTTTGCAAAGTTGGAACCTCTTAATAGATTTCATTGTGGTTGCTGGGCTTTTGTGCCAGGAAAAATGAAGTTGTCTGTTCTTTTTTTTTGCAGTACTGGGGATTGAACACAGGGGCATTCTACCTCCGAGCTATACCCCTTAGCCCTATTCCTATTTCTTACTCTTTATTCTAAGTTGCAGAGTGCCTCACTAGGGAGCTGAGGCTGGCCAAGAACCCTGATCCTCCAGTCTCTGCCTCCCAAATCCTGAGATTACAAGCATGTGCCACCACGCCTGGCAAGTTGTCTGTTCTTAAACCTGAATTTTCTTGCTTTCCAACACCCAAGAGTGAAGTTTACAAGGATGTGCTAACCTTCTGTTACTCTTGGGAAGTGACTTCATTTTTCTAAGACTTTACTGAAGAGTGTTATGTGCCTTGTACTCTTGTAGTATGTTTTTCCCTAAGCTCTTAGAAGATTTTACAGATTGAAACCTCTTTAATCTTTTTTTTTTTGTGTGTGTGTGTGTGTGTGTGTGTGTGTGTGTGTGTTCTGGGGATTGAACCCATTCTACTTCCAAACTACAACCTCATCCCTTTTAATTTCTTTATTTTGAAGCAGGGCCTAAGTTACTGAGGCTGGCCTTGAATCTACAGGATCCTCATATGTCAGCATCCCAAGAACTAGGATTGCAGGTGTGCTCTATCACACCCAGTTTGAACCACACAAATTTTGGAGAAATGGTGCTTATATATCTCTTTGAATTACTTAAAAAAATATATAGAATGTAAGGAACCAAACAATTCAGCCCCAGTCCATTTTTTACAGATTAATGGATGAACAACAAATAATTTTTATATGAAAACATCTGATTATAAAATTTATTTGTTGTAATGATTTAGATAAGGAAACTTTTTATCCTTAAGATTAAAAAATTCTAGCTGGGCGTGCTGGTGCACGCTTGTAATCCCAACATCTGGAAGGCTGAGACCGGAGGATCTGGGTTCGCGGCCAGCCTCAGCTACCTAGTGAGGCACTCCACAACTTAGTGAGACCCTGTTTCAAAATTAAGAATAAAAAATAGGGCTGGGGGTATAGCTCGGAGGTAGAATGCCCTGAGTTCTCTCGTCCCCCAAGCTGGACCCTCAACCGTGAGGCCCCAGTGGAGACGATAACTGAACGTTGCTGGTTCAAACTTCTCTTTATTATACCTCTCTCTCTCTCTCTGGGATCAAGGACACTACCCAAGCAGTAACAGTTACAGTACAGCAACGGTCTCTCCAAATAGTACTTTTCCAACAGACTCCCAATAACCCCTTTCTCCAGCAATCAGCCATCCACCAGCAACCCACCAACCACCAGCAACCACCACCCAGCAATCGCCTGCCTTCTCTCCAAAACCTCTCCAGCAACCTCCCCAGCAACCTCTAACCTCTCTCTCCCGCAGGAGGTGGAGGCTCTTAAAGCCGCACAGGGCCTGAGCCACTAGGTGCCTCATACAGCTCTCACCTGGGCCGGCCACAAGCCGGGCGTGCCGATGCATGTGCTCTGGCTTGGCGCAGCCCTAGGATGTTACCACCTGCAGCCACTTCTGGCACTCTGCCAGGCGCCATCTAGAGGCAGGGTCTTTCCGGCCGGGCTAAGACCCCGACAAGTTCAATCCCCAGTACTGAAAAAAAAAAAAAAATTAAAAAATTCTGACATATATAGTCATATATAAGCCATGTAAGGGCAAATACTAATTTGCAAAAAAAAAAAAAAAAAAAGTATTAAAGCTAGATTTTGCAGGAACTTATATTTAGAACCATTATCACAGCAGCATTTCAATGAACAAGATTCATCACAAAAATAACAGTTATGCTTTATGAGCATAATATTTGAAGTAATTTCCTAAAATTTGGCTATTAACCAAAAGGTTAATTGATTCTTTTCTTCATGTTCTATTGTGGTTAACATACTAATTCTTCCCGTTAAAGACCCATTTTATTATGCAAATGAAAAAAATCACAAGACTAGAGGGCTGCTTTTTGCAGGGGACTCATGCACCTGTTTCAGCCCTCAGCCCCCACCTCTGCTTCCATGGCTACCAAGCTGGAGACTTACTGATCAAGTATAGTGGGTGTGGGGTCCTTAAAATTTGACTCACATTTTCTTTGTGACTTACTCTTGTTTTGCCTTATAATTTCTCCCTTTCCAGCACTCAGCATGCCAACAGCAGCTGCATCATGGCACTCACCCTGCTGCCAAGAGGGCAGGCAGCCTCCTTGGAGACTGTAACGTTGTACTCCAGCCAACTGCTAAGAGATAGATGCTGGAGTCATACATACAGCACAGCTGAAATTCAGATCATTCTGGGAGGCATTTGGTAAAACACTTTGTCCGTGATATTTTAAAGCTAAATACATTTTTAAAAACTTTTGTTTAGGGAAAAATTTCAAACATATGCAAAGGTAGAAAGAATACTGTGGTGCCTTCCCACACATCTTCCTATCTGTTCCCACTGTGACCAGCTCAGTTATATCGTTTCACTGTCCATGGTGGTTTCTCCCATGGTTTTATCCAGACTGCTGCTAGATGCATTTTCAGGCATAAATTCATCTTAAATTGCAATTGCTCTTCTAGCTCTTTTCAGTCCATCTGTAATATATTTGCTCAGACCTTTCTTCCTAAAGGCAAAAATCTTAAGTCTTTTTTTTCTTCTAAATTAAGCCATGACATGCTATTTTAGTGATTATTATATTTTCTAATACTGTCCCATAAATTTTCAAGACTTTGTTCATTTGGTTAGTCTATCTAAAACATTTCTAAAGTGTGCAGGCTCTTAAAATATAGAGCATTAAAGATAATTTGGTTTGATTCACAGTTTCATCATTGACCAGCTGTGTAAACTGGAACAACTTTCTTAACCTTTCTGTGCTTCAGTGTCCTCTTGTCTTGAACATGGGACATACCCTACAGGGGTGTTGTAAGACTTCAGTGAGTGAATACATTTAAACAGCTTAGAGCTTGGCACAAAGGAAGTATTCAGTATACGCTAGTGGCTTCATCGTTGTCACCTTCATCATCATCGTCATCATCATCACCATCTTTTGTCCCTCACCACTCATATTACAGAATAGCAGGCTGAGGCCCTGATGATTGAAGCATCTGCATGCAGGTCAGATGGCAGTTTTATCAGAAGAACTTGGATAAGAAACTGCATCTCAAATCCTTTATTGTACTGGATCTGGTTTGATGTAGTCTTGTCCTCAAGGAATAATGCTCTGGCAGATAAGAATGATTTGTAAAGGAAAGAGGATTAACAAAAGCATGAACAAAGGATTAAATATTGTTTTTGGCCAGTTAAGCCTTACAACTTGTGTGTTTAGAAAGCAAAGGGTTATGGGTATTATACCTCCTCTTTATTGGAGAAGGTGAGACTTTAGGAATGCTTCTGTCTAAGAAAGTGGATGATTTGGCTAATGAAATTGAACATTCTGTGCACAAGCAATAAAAAGAAGAAAACTTAAGGATGGGATGAGATGAACAGATGTAGGGAAGATTTGCTCCTGAGACTAAAGGAGAAAGCCAAGAAATAGAAAGTGAAGATTATTTGAACCACCAGCGAATGTCAAACACAGAAGGAGTGAATGGATTCTAAATGTCTTTTAAGGCCAAATGGAATATAACCTTCCTGAAGTTTTTATTAACTGACTTGCTTTACATGCCTAAGCACTGTTCTACTTACTTACAAACATTAATCATCAGAACCATCACATGAAGTAGATACTGTTACTTATATTACACTCAAGAAACTGAAGCACAGAGAAGTTAAATAACCCAAGGCAGTTTGCTTAATTAATAAACAAACAGGAAACCTGGGATTTGTACCTCAGCAGTCCAACTCTAGAATTTGTACTTTTAACCACTCTGCTGTGCTGCTCATGAGTAACCAAAGCCCTGGTGCAGATGTGATCTTGAGTTTGTATGGTATACCTGAACACGAAGTCCTTTAAATAGTCTAGAATACTCATTGCTCCTCACTGACACCTTTGCTCTTGGCTGACCCTACCATATTTAGTACTGTAAGTCCTATTTTGGTTTCAGGAGTCAGGACCTCTGCCCTATAAACATGATTCTTTATAATGAGCTTTGTTGTAATACGATGCGATTACACTTGTTTTACTTGCAGCCCTAAGAAAGTACACTAGTTTTATTTTCCCATGAAATTATAAAACCATTCATCTTAGGCATGTGTGTGGTAACTTTATTAACTCAAGGTCATTCACTAAACAAGTATCTCTTGAGGGTCTCTTTCTAGGTGTTGGAGATGCTTTGTGACAAAAATGGTTGCTTTTCTACAGATTCTCCAGGAATTTTCTCTCGTGAGATTCTTCTCTTTAGCTTATAATATGGTAATTCTTTCTCCCAATTTGAAAAGAAAAACAAAAATCAAAGAAACTTCTCTTTGACTCCACATCCCTTTTCAAGTAGTGACCAATATCTCTTCTCATTTACAACTCAATGCCTAGGAAAAAAATCTCTTCTTTTTTTTCCTTTCTGCTTTTTTTTAATGTGCTTTTATTGGTGCATTATGGTCTCATATCATAATGTAAATCATGTTGACAATGACATACATGCACATAGCACTTGGTGCCCCCGCACCTTCCCAACTCCTTCCTTCCAAACAGAGTACTGAGATTGTTAGCCTCCACTTTCTCCAGCAGATCTCATCTAGCTCCAAACCCAAATCACATCCCCATGCCTACTAATTCCACTTGATATCTGTTAGGCACCTCAGACTTCCAAAAATGAACCCTTGATCTTCCTACCCCAGCCCGTTCCCTGGGCACTGTTGTCATCCCTATAAATCATGACTCCATCCTTCTCATTGCTCAGGCCAAGAGCTTGGGATTCATCCTTGACTATACTCACAATCCCATCTCCCACCATCCACTCTTTAAGCCAGTTCTGTTGATTTTACTCTCAAGCTCTATCCAAAACTCAAGCATTTCATCTCAACTTTGCTACCATAACTCTAATCAATATCACAGTCACCTCTGCTCTGAGCTGCCTTCCTGCTTTCCTTACTGACATCACTCCTCCACTGTCTACTGTTGGCACAGCAATCAGAGTGATTTGTGGAAGACATCAGTCAGAAAGAACACATCTCCTCTTCAAGGTTATTTTTCACCCATCATGCAATAATATAGATGAATCTCACACACAAAACATCGACTGAAAGAAGCAAAAAACAAAGGAGTTTATACTGTGTGACTACATTTATTTAAAACTAAAAAACAAATTAAACCAATCTATGCTGTTTGAAATCCAGTTGTGACTGATGGGCAGGGAGTTGATTGTGCCTAGAAAAGAACACTATCTTTGTTCTTTCCTGAGCTGAGTGCTGGCTGCTCATGTGTGTTCAGTTTGTGAAAATTTAGTAAGCTGTACACTTATGATGGACCCTTTTCTGTATGTATTTTATACTTCAATAAAAGCTTTACAAAAATATAATTTCTCCTACAGAAAAACTTTTCTTCTATAGACTTAGAGACAAAGAATCTATCAGCATTTATAGCCATTAGACTCCAAGCTGCATGCAGACAAAAATCTTATCTGCTTTTATTCATTCAACAAACATTAAGCACAAGGCTCTGATCTAGGCATTCAGAATGCAGCAGTGAACATGAGAAGTATAAGCTCCTTCTGAGGATCAATAATAGAATAAATCACATAGCATATTAGCAAGATGCTAAGGGCTACAGGAAGGCAGAAAGTAGGAGGGGCAAGGCAGGGCATGTAAGTGGAGGAGGTGAGATGATAGGTAGCCTACAGTTTTTATTAAGGTGGTCAGGAAAGGCCTCTCTGAGAAGCTGGCATCTGAGCCAACACTTGGCAGGAGGTGAAGGGAGGAGCTCTGTGTGTATCTGAGAGAAGAACCCCCTGTGCTGAGGTAATGGGAAGCAAAGGGTCTGGAAAAGGATCAGGCAAGGAGTGCAATAGCTACAGTGAGGAGGCAATGAGACTGGAGAGGATCCAGAAGGGCTTGGCCTTTATAAAGACTAGAGAGTTTATTCTGTGAGAAGTTGGAGGAGAAAAAAGGTTTCTCTCTCTCTCTCTCTCTCTCTCTCTCTCTCTCTCTCTTTCTCCACACACACACACACATACACACACACACACACACACACACACACACACACACACAGGCTGGTTTGAATTAGATTTCAGTTACTTGTAGTAGGAGATCATTCGTTTTTATTTCTGTAAATAGATTTAATTTATTACCCATTCTGATATTGATGGATATTTAGGTAGTATCCAATTAGGGGCTTGTGATCGGGGCTGCTGTGAACATCCTAATACATGTCTTTCGGTAAACTAGTGTTTGCAAGAGATGCCAGTTTTAAAGAACTTGAACAATTTTTCTCAATTGAGTAATAGCATGTAACTTAGCATGTGAGTTCCAGTGAAAGTCAGACACTATACTTGTGGTACACCTTGGAGGTAAAGTATCAGGAAAAAGTATTAGGATAAAGCAGTGAAGTATGCAAAGTGGAGAATACAAAGATATGTAAAATAGATCGCTTACCCTCAAGGACCCTAGTCTAGTTGAAGAGAAGATCTATGAGTATGGAACAGCAATTAGCAAGAACACATTCAGGAAACACCAAATACTAATATCGGAAGCAACTTGCCCTATCAACATTCCTGAGTGGGCCAGATCTCTTTGGACTCCTGATTGAAGATTTCAGAGGGAAGCTGAGCATTCAGCAGAGCCTGACAGCATCCATGGGATTTGGAAAAGCAGAGACAGGCTTTATCTGGATTAGGGAAATAGCTCTCAAATACAAATGGGCATTCTTGCTATGGGTGGCCAGTTTGACTAAGAGTAGAGTCCAGGATTCATTTTAAAGCACAGCAGAAATCTGGATGGGTATATTTCTCCAGTAAACTAAATAGTTGCATTCAAGTCTGGAAATATTTATATATTCCACATTTCTCAATCATTTTGATGTATTGAAGCCACATTTACTGTTACTCAACCTCACAGTTCATACAGTCTAAGTGTTTTAAATATATATGTATTTTTAGACCAGCAGAGAAAACTCAAGCAGTGTGACTGTAGCAAGTCCTGAGACGGAGACTAAGGCAGGCCAGACTCTGGAGAGCAGTTCACTAATGGCCGAGCTCCTCAGCGATGTCCCCTTCACCTTGGCCCCACACGTGCTGGCCGTACAGGGCACCATCAGCGACCTTCCTGACCACTTACTCTCCTATGACATCAGCGAAAACTTATCACGATTTTGGTATGATTTCACTCTGGAAAATTCAGTGCTCTGTGATTCCTAATCCTTATGTGTGTTTTCACCTTAACAGCTTTAAAAAAATGCCTATTTTATTTAACCTATTTGATGTTCAATGCCATTTCACTCTTTAAAGGCCCTCAGAAGCAAGGAGCATAAAGGAAACAAAGTAGCATCCTGTTCAATGTTTTATTTTTTAGAATAAAGTGTATTTGCACAAAAATTGAACTTCAGTTCTACTTCCCTTCCCCCACATGATAATTGTAAAAATGATGCTCTCAAAGTCTTTATGAAAGGAATAGATTGCTTCAGCCAGTCTCTCAAAATTGCAAAAGTGAGCTGAGTTGTTTTTCTTGGACACCACAAGTCCACAGTCTGAACTCAAAGTGAGTGTGATGTCTCTTTTCTGGTTCAGAGGAAGCATGCATTCATGTTATTCCCTTTCTCCTTCTACAGTATTTATGAATGAATTCAGGGGAAAAAAAGTAAAAATCAACTTAATTTCTCCAGTCTTAAATTAGACAAACTGACGTGGAAACTTAAAACTTCTCCTAAACAGCAGTAATAGTTGGCTGATTCCAGAGTGCTACGGTCCACTATGCAGGCTGTTTCTTGAGCGGTGCACGTCAGTTTCTTTAGGCCCCAACTCTCCTCCCGACCCTGAATGAATCCTGTGTTTTCGCCTTTGTTCTCTGCCTTTCTTCCACTTCCACGTGTCTTCTCTGACCACCTTTCCAAAAAACTTTCCCTTCTTCTGCCTCAGCTGGCATGTACTCTCTTTACCACATATGTTCCCAGTTTATGAAGAGATCCACATTTCCTTTCCAACCTCTTTGCCTCCTAAAGAAAAACATCTCATGATGATACATATTAGTGCTGATAACACCCTTATTTAGAACTTCGTTGGCCACAATACAGATGGAAGTGTTTTACTGTTATAAATACTGAATTCAGCTCAATTCCAATTAGAGTGTAGGCGAAACACCTAGATATGACTTTTAGTTCTTAAATATCCATTATTTATTACAGCTAAAACTGAAAAGAATGACAATTGTTCCATAAACTGTAAAGGGAAGAAGCAAATTATGATAGAGAATTTTCTATGCCATGGAAAATTTATGTCATGTTTATTTGGTTAGTAGCAATATGGTTTATTAATTTTGCACCAAACTTTCAAGTATATTTTTCACAAAGATAAAGTGCCATAGGAAAGCTGAACACTGTGCATAAGGGCATATGGATTGTTCAAATATAAATGTGTGATGCATGTTTGTTTAATAAATGTGGCATGATCTTGAAAAAATTCTCTATTATTTAATGTTAAAGAAATATTTCTATTGACAAAAACATGCTTTGTTTACAAATGATGTTACCATATGAGGTTGATGATTAAATTAGTTCATTGCATAGTTCAGAAACATCAGTCTAGGAAATATAACTTATTGCTCACACAAATGTGAATATTTTATAGCACTTTTTGTGAAAGCACATCCTTTTCAAATATCCTTGTTAATGTACTTTAAAAACTAAATGTAAGTATATAATCAGTTTATCTAATATGTGTGTTAAATTTTGTCTAAAACAATTATACATTTCATTTTATTTATGTCTACCATGTTATAAATATGCTTATAAGTACTGTCATTTGTCTACAAGATTGTTATATTTAAATAAATGTGAATTAAAATAAATGAATATTTTGATTATTTTCAGATCCATAAAAATGGCTTTCTTTGCATTATTCATATGTAAATGCCAATTATAGACTCTGAAGGAGGCAGAGCTTTAAGTATATAGTTTGTGTAGTGTAGAGAGAAGTGTGCAATTTTTTCTTATATGTAAATTTTAAGGAATAACATTGAAAATGGTAAAGTCACTAATTCTGGCTTAATCAGAATGGAGAAATTTGAGAGAAATGACATGAACATCCTTGGATAGATCCCCATCATTACAAAATTTAGTAAGAACCAGTTTTTAACAAAAAGATTGTGAAAATGGCCATGTAAATTATTTTATCCTGTATTTATAGTACTATTTTAAAATGGAAAGAAACAGTGGAAATCAACAGCCAACTACATTTTACCCAAAAGAATTGAAGCCTACATAGGTTGAATGGCTTAAAATACCTAGTTAGTGATAAATATTACTCAAATAGTGTTAATTATAGTATAAATACTAACAAAACTGTGATATGTGGGGAAAAGTTAAGGCATTCAAGAGCCAGCGTTTGCAATGGCTTCCTCACTTAGAAACTGAAGGGCTTGCAATCTATGCCCTAATTTCTGGTGTCCTCAGTTCCCCTGCTTGGAAAATAGTAATTGTCCACGCATTATGGTGCTGGCTTAGGTAATAAGAGGTGTATGTCAAATGCCTGGTAGCCTAATGCCTGGAACACTATTGTATTCTGGGAAAGGGACTGTTATCATTCTCATTACTATCCACACATACATAGTGGGCTAAAGCAGTGCAAGATATATATCAACTAAACTGATAAAGACTAATATAAAAATAGCTACGAATGTGAGCTGTCAATTTCCCCACCACAGGATTGTATTATGAAAAATATTCCTAAGGTATGTTAGTTGACTTTCTACCTTAGCTAGAAATTCCATAGTGAACCTTTTCTTTAATATAAGTTATTATTGTAATTACTGTAGGTATGAAATATATAAGTGATTTTATCAAGTCTTATTTATAACTCTAATATCTGTTCAGGAAGTTACATGTATTTTTTCCTGCTTTTCTATTGGCATTTGCTTATTCCCTAAAAAAACAAAACAAAAGCAAAAACAAATAGAATTAGAGGAACAATTCTGGCCAGTTTATTACTTGATTATTTAGAATTTGATTAATTAAACTTTAAAAATTGTACCCATAAAATGCTAACAAAAGCACAATTATTATTAACAATTTTAGAAACCCACATTTTTTAAATAAACATTCACTGATAACAACACTTTTTTATTCTCCCTCAAGTAAAATGATAAACTGAAAACAGTATAAAAATTGCTTCTAATTATTCTAAAAGACAGATGAGTAAAAAATAAAGAATATCATCTATGTTCTGAAATAGTGACACATTAGATTTTACCAATCGTTACTTCCCATGATAACAATTGATCAATAAGTGAACACTGCCCTCAATAATCTAGCAAAATATGTTACTTTCAGAGATTAATGCCTTATTAATCACATCATTGATAAAATGAAATATATATGTGTATGAGGTAGGTGGAAGATGTTATATCTTTTAAAGCCACTGAGAAATATGAGTTTGTGAATATTAACTTTTGAACACTTGTGGCATATTTCTAAGGGCATGCCCTAAATATTATTGGGAAATCTGAGTCTCTTAAAAATAGATCTGACTACACTGGCTTTAAAGATGTGATATTCTTATGTTTCAGGAAAATTACTCTACGCCATATGTTTGGTGGGTATGTATGTATAAGAAAGAGAGAAGGAAAGCAATGTAGCGATTGATGCATAGGAACTCTGTTACTCTCAATATAGCGATATGTTAATCATCTTTTTTAAATTTAAATAACCTTTGTTTTAGAATACTTTTAGATTTACAAAAACATCACTCTGATAGTGTAGGGAGTTCCCTCACCTAGACTTTCCTCTTGTTGACAACTTATATTACTAGAGTACATTTTCACAACTAAGGAACCAACATTGGAGCACTACTAATAACTAAGCTCCACACTCTATTCAGATTTCATAGTTTCCTCCTAAGGTGTTTTTTCTCTTCTAGCCTCCTATCCAGTATAACAGATTACATTTAGTCTCCTATCTCCATGGGCTCCTTTTGGTTTCAACAGTTTCTCTTGAGTGTCTCTCTCTCTCTTTTTTTTTTTTTCTTGATGACCTTGACAGTTTTAAGGAAAACCGGTCACATATTTGGTAAGCTGTCTCTCAACTTGGGTTTATATGATGTTGCACATGGTTAAATGGGGTTTGTGGGGTTTTGGAGGATAAAAGTGAAGTGTACTTCAGTGAGATCATGCCATATCAAGGGTACTTGCTATGAACATGACTTATTACTGAAGATGTTAACTTTGCCCACCTGGTGTTATATTCCAGGGCTTTCTACTGTAAAGCTTTTTCCTCAATCTTTTTATGCTCTGCTCTTTGAAATTACATCACAAAGCAGAGCTCATACTCAAGGAATAAGGAATTAAAAACAGGTCCTTGAGGTAGGTTTATCATATAAATTATTTGGAATTATTCTGCATGGGGGATTTGTCTATTCTCCCCAATGTATTTTTTATCAGTTACTTACTTATGTTAGTATGAACTTGTGTGAATATTCAGTCTTTTTTCTGAGTGTGAATCAGTTATGACAAATATACATTTTCATAAAGTTAATAAAGAAATACATATACATATGAGTATCATCTGATGTTGAAAACGATATCATATTCTATGGTTTCCTTAGAATCCATCTTCCTTTAAATACCAGGGATATTTCTCTTTAACTTACCATAACTATAACTCTATACACACCTGTGAACCACATAATGATATTTCACTCAATAATAGACGGTATATATGATGGCAAATCCTAAGATTATAGTGGAGCTGAAAATCCCTATTGTCTGGTAGTTTTCCCATACCTTTTCTATACTTAGATATGTATAAACATAAATATTTGCCATCATGTTACAGTTGCCTTTGGTATTCAGCAGAGCTGTATAGGTTTGTAATCTAGGAGCTATAGTCTGTAGTCTATACCATATAGCCTAGGTGTATAATAGGCTATACTATCTAGGTTTGTGTAAGTACACTCTATGATGTTCACACAACAAATCATCTGATGACTCATCTTTCAGAATGTATTACAATCCATTACTATAGTAGACCTTCCCTAATAGGCTGAAAGTGTATCCTAATTAGAGCCCCTTATCTTACCTCCTTCCCAGATGGTGCATCTTGCATATAACGTAATGACTCTCCAGCAAGTATGTGCATAGGAAATTATAGTGTGATCATTTCCTTCCATAAGGAACCAAGAAAATTCATGATACAAAGAGCTCTTCTCTATCATAGATGCTATTATTCACTAGTAATAGTAAAAAACAAAGTTGTGACTCCTTCATTTTCTAAAGAAACATAAATTTCATCTTCAACCTTTAAGAAATAGTTTTAAGAAGCACATGAAGGAAACTCAGTCTTCTTTCAGAGGGGAGCGATGCCCAAGATATTCTTAATTTTTCTTCTGATTAACAAAAACTCCCTGTGTGCTAAAATGTGAAGATGGTCTCATTCATTTTTTATTGGAAATTTAAAAAATCAGTCAGAGCAAAAAAAGCATATATTTTGTCCTTGGAAGAAACCTGAATATAGATCTTCATCAAGAATTTGCCCAGCCCCAATTTTCACCCTTACAAAGAAAATATCTTCCATACAACCAAAGATAATGCAAAGGATAATTGCATCCAAAACAAGACATCATTTGGCTAACTCTGAACTAGCTCTAACAGATATCTCATTAGTTGCTATGCAAGCCAGAAAGGGAGTAAGATGATAGACTGTTTCAGAGGTCAGTTAAGGAAAGGAGCTCCAACTGAGGACTGCTGTCAGGGATAGACAACCTGTTTCTGACACATGGGTTCCATAGCTGCCATGTCTGCCCCTTGTGGGGTCACAGGTATTGGCCATATCGCTGGGCACTTTGGAAGAAAGAGCAGGGTAAAGTCCATTTGTGTGTTCCTATATATGGTTTTGATTTTCAAAAGGTGCATAATTTATTTGTTTTGAAATTAACATACTTCTACCTAATAACTAGGAACATTTGGGAGGCTGGCCAAGACAATTTTGTTCAAGAACAAGGGTAAAAGAAAGCTAAGCCTACCTACAGGGTACACTGCCTACTAATATGCTGTATGTGCATTGTTACCTCAGTCATTTAAAGAGCCTTCTTGAGACCAAAAGAAAAAAAAATGGATTCTGAAAAGCAAACAGGGAATTAGTCTAAAATTAAGCCTAAATATTTTCTTCCCATAGTTTTCCTCTTCATCCTTGTTTTGGACCTTCAGGAAGATTTGCATTTATCTGTACATATTTGTGAGCCTAGAACCAACTTCTGTCTCATACCATACCAAACCCAGCTTAAAATGGGAACACTAAGCTCTCCCCTTCTTATAGGAAGCTTGGCTCCTATATGTGAGGAAAATCTGAAAGTTTTTCCCATAAGTAGACATTTGAGTTCCCTAACCCTAAAGATGTAGGCAACCACAGAAGAAATAAAAATGATTAAAAGAATGGAATGACAAAGATAAGAACTATAAAGAACTAATGGTCAATAGAATTTTTAAAATACATGCTACCACTTCCATAGTTAAATATATACTTCTTCCATTTTTTACCTACCACCTAGTCTAAAGTTAGAAATTGACTATAATGGAGGGAGGAAGCTTCACCTTTCATCTTCCTATTGAGTCTCTTCCAAAGAGAAATGCATGAACCCTTTAGAACAATATCCTTCCCACTTTTAAAACCAATGTGCCCTATAGCATTTTTAAAAATGTATTCTCCGTATAATTCTATCAGCCAAAAATGATTTTTGACAGGTTTCATTCTGTGTTTTCTTATGACAAAGACAAGAGGTAAACTGAATAAGCATTTTCAAAGTACAGCCCCATACCCGCATATCAATTAATAATCTGCTCTCTCAGTTGGGCATGGTGGCGCACACTTGTAATCCCAGTACTTGGGAGGTTGAGATAGGAGGATCACAGGTTTGCAACCAGCCTCAACTACTTAGTGAGGCCCTCCATAATTTAGTGAGACCCTATTTCAAAATAAAGAATAAAAATAGGGCTGAGAATGTAGCTCAGAGGTAGAATACCCTGGGTTCAATCCCTGGTACCATAAAATAATTAATAATAATGATGATGATTATGATAACAATAATGATGATAATATGCTCTCTCATTAATGTTCTACTTGGATTGTACTTAGCACATAATAAATCCCCAGTCAGGATTTGTTGAATGAATGAGTGAGCCAATGAAATCAGTCATTAGATTATTTATAAATGAGATTTATAGGAATAGAATTATAAAACTTTCGTAGTTTTCCCAACCTCAGTAAGAGCTGTGTTTGTGCAGCTGAAAATAGAAGCTTAATTTACCAAGTCTCTACAGATTGTACTTTCTGTTTGAGTATTGTCCCTATTTTGGGGCCATGTTTTCCTCTGCCCATGATGACTGTGTATGCCCTCGTGAAGAGAAAGAGCTGAATCTAGACAATACAGTGTGTTTTGGTGCTGTGTGGATTAGCTCATTTGAGGCTTTATCTCACTGTCAAGTTTCCCTTGTGCATTCTTGGTTATGTTTGCATATATTCCTGTCCCAGAATTTATTACTCCTATCTGACCTGTCCTTGAAAAATGTTTTTCTATGTCATATGTTTCTCTCCAGGCACATCCAGGTACCTTAAATGGCCTTGTTTTAGAAAGTCTTATTTTTCTAGGAGCAGCAGGGTACTTTTCTGTTAGCAGTGTCCTACATCTCTGTTTTATACTTCCCATTCCACCAGTTCTATTCCTTTGCCATATAAACATGTTTATTTCTTTCTCATCCAACTCCAACTGTGAACTCATTTTTCTTCTTGAGATAGTGGTCTATATGTGTCTCTACTTCTTTATTTTTATTCACTCATCAGTTCTTCTGATTTCCCAACCCTAGAGAGAACCTTCACTGAACTGGTTCATTCTAGAGCCACCTTAAAAACTTACCCAAAGCCCTATCTCTGTTCTTTGAGGCAGTTATCACTGTTGAGGAATCCTACTTCTTAAATTGCCTTCAACTCTTGATATCTATGACATTGCTTTGCTGTTTTTCTTTCCATTTCTGAAACCATTCCATTTTAGATTTTGGGGGTCTTCTTTTCCTCACTCTGCTCCAAAAATGTTAGTGTTGCCCAGAATTGCAACTTATCCTACAAAAGCACATCCATGTTTACCTGTCACTATTGACATCCAAAATCAGTCTGTAGCCCAGCATGCTCTCAAGTTACATTTCTCCCCACCCCTCCATATATATATATATATATATATATATATATATATATATATATATATATATATATATATATATATATATATGATGTGCTATGAAATATCTTCCTAGACTCCACTTCTATAGCTGCTATTTTTATTTGCTCCAAATTCATCTCCCTTCCTTTGTTCTGCTTTTCTCTGCAGAATTGCTTCCCACTTTATATGGTCCTGGTGAGAACTATCGTAGTTTCTGTATACCAATATGACAGACACATAACCTGGCCTGGTCCAATCAGCATCCCTTACCAACAAATACCTAGATTTTAGAAGAATCCACGTCTTTTGCTGGGTTACTGATGATAGTCAACTTTCTCTCCATGTTTCAAAGGACTGACCATATCATTTGAGTCCCTTTAATTACCTAACCCAGAGAATCTATTCATTCTTCTTTCTTACCTTCATTACTTTATGATAATATTGAATTATTTTCACCATAAAGATCTGTCAAATATGTAATACAGACCCACTGTCACTATCTCAGTCAAGGCCTGTATCATTTCTTCTAACTGATCTTCCTACATCCAGTTAAGCCTCCCTCTCATCCATCCTCTACACTAATGCCAGATGGAACTTGAGAAATACACATTATGTCCTCAAGGGCCCTGTAGAGTCTCTGGAGATTTGAAGTGTGCGAGGCAAACACAGGCCACACCTGCCTGTCCAGCCTCGCTACATTCCGACCCATACACTCTGCATTCTTGCCCTAGGAACCTTCTCCCATCACCCTTCTATTGTATTCCTTCTGCCTGAGATGCCTTGTTCTTCTTCCCTGGTTAAATCCTATTACAAGACTTTTCCAGGTATCGCCCCTACTAGAAAGTCTTCCCTTATTCCTCCTAAGCCAGATTGGACGTCTTTCCATGTTCTATACCATTCTGGGCTCTCCTCTTCAAGGTTCTTGATCCACAGTTTTGTAATTGTTTACTTGTCTGCTTTATAACTCTGAATGAATTCTAACATACTAGTGATTGAATCACTGTTGATTCAAGGAAAAGATGAAGTTTGTATCTCATCTGCATTAGAATTTGCCCATGAGTCTGTGCTGAAAGCCTTTAGGTAACCTTTTAAATGTCCATACTAGACTATGTCACATTTTCTTAACATTCCCAATTTTCCCATGTATTCTAAGTAACTCAGCTTCTTAAATATTTTTAGCTATACCTTTTATTTTTTACCTTTAGTTATTCCTTTTGTTTTTGTGAATGTTTAGATTTTTTTTCATAATTTTTTTAACTTTTTATACGTTTATTGGCGCATGATAGTCTCACATCATAATCTAGCTCATAATGATATTGACATACATGCACACAGCCCTTAGCAGGCTTTCCCCCAGCTTCCTCCCCACTCTCCCCTTCCCCATACAGGGTACAGAGATTGGCGATGCTATTCTCACATATGCACCTAATGCGGGTGGAAGAGTTTCCTTCATTACCTTTTCCTCTCCCCACCCCACCCTACCCAAAGCCACCTCCCTCGCAGAAATTCACCTTTTGTTTGGTTAGCTATATCAGGACTGATAACAATAAAACATTTTATACTTACTATATCCTTTCAGAAAATGTTAAGGTGTTAGATTAAATTTTAGAGATATAAATTACTACTAATTCATGTATCATAACTTGGGTTTCAATTTTTGTGTCTTGTTAACATCCATCTGGAAGGAGCTATTCTTCTGCCTCAATATTTACTCATACTAATTCAGTTACATGCCTTTTTTAAATCATGGGTTTGTGTAGATTAAATGTAACCCTAAAATGGGATGCCTGATGGTTTTATGGACTGTTGCATTTTGTTTTTATGTAACCTAGCCTTATTGAAGGACTTAGAAGTATTAACTCTTCCCTTTTTTTAAAATTTTTTGTTTGTTTTTGATACTGGAGATTGAACCTAGGGGCATTCTACCTCTGAGCTATATCCCCAACCCTTTTTATTTTTTTATTTTGAAACAGGATCTTGATAAGTTGCTGAGGCTGTCCTTGAATCTGCAATTTTCCTGTCTCATTCTACCAGGTACTGGGACTACAGGTATCTGCTGTCACACACAGCAAAAGTATTAACTCTTTTGGTGATCGGTCAGCATTCCTGAAAGATAAGTTCATTTTACTCTTAAGGAGAAGCAAATAATTATCTGACAAAGGAAGACCAGCATTTTTATTTTTCATGTAGTCAAAGCAAGTTCTAAAATATACTTTGGTCTGCTTATTTGGTAGATTGTTTATTGAATGAATTCAACTTTTGAATCATTATAATGAATTAGTATGATTTTGTACTATATTACAATTGAATGATAAACCAATGTGGTTGACACATTAGTTATTGCAACCTACAATGTTTCACATTTTCACAGGTCCTCCCTTCCCCCTACCTGCAAGGATGCAAATATGCATGTTTTTTAACACTTGGAGATAACAATAGCTAATCTCTCAAAACTGTTACTTAGTCTCTAAAATGGCAAAGGAAAAAAACTGTTATATTTGTTAAATTCTAGTTTCTGTTATAGAAATAAAAATTTTCAAATGCTTTATAATATGAAGTGTGTGTGTGTGTGTGTGTGTGTGTGTGTGTGTGTGTGTGTATGTGTGTGTGTTATCAGTGACTGAACCCAGGGGTAGGTATTCTACCTCTGAGCTACACTCCCATCCCTGTTTAAATTTTTATTTTGAAATAGGGTTTCACTAAGTTTGCAGGCACTGGCTTGGAACCTACGATCTTCCTGTCTCAGCTTCCCAAGTACTAGGATTACAGATGTGGGCCACTGTGCTCAGCTTATAAAATCATTTAACAGACAAGATGTTCAACACAAATAGTCTCCAGAACTAAACTTAAATACAACTTCTTAATGTTTATTACCTTCCTATTCTTGATTAAAATGTTTTGTTGAATGAGTATCAAGGGCCAATAGTTTCATTATTTTGACATTCAAAGACTATCTGCTGAAACTATTTTTACTCTTCTTAGGTTTATCATCTTAGTAATTTTAAGTAACTCTAAGTTTCCACATTTGGCAATGTACAATTATCAGGGATTGATTATAGGAATAAAACCCTCCTAAAGCAAAGTGATTGTCTTCTGGGTGTAAGTTATTTCTAATGTTTGTGGAGATACACTTGAGGCATTATTTCTTTTTTCATGTGGATGATAGATTACACTAGGGAGTGTAATCTATCACTATCCTAGATGTCAGAGACCACTGGGCTTGCTGCTTGTGTTGCACTGAAGGACAGCAGATGCGATATCCTTTAGCCTGGGTGTGCTTTCTTGCTCTTGTTAAGTACAAAGTGCCAGAAATGTACCCTATGCTTGACAAAAACAAAATACAAAAGACAAAGTCTCTATCTTTAGCACTTTTCATTCCAGAGTATAAAATTGCAGGTAGCAGTGGCAGTATCAGGTTGACCACCAAAGAGAGCTTAATCACCATGAAATGCTAGATAAGTGAGCCAATTAAATGAAAACCATGGGAAGAGGTAGTTCAGAGGCAAACTATGGTTATTCAGAGCAACACAGGAAAATTTATCAGGGCTAGTTTGAATTACCAGAGTTGGAGTTGGGGCTTGGGAGAATGAATATGTAATTTTTTCTGTACCTTATGTTTTTCCAACTCCTAAAATATATGTGAGATATTAAATTAAGGAGATACAAGAGAATAATCCGTAGGCTTGTTTTATATTTATGATTTCATCTGGCTGTAAAGTAAGTGGGTCACAAAATATAGCAGTCACTTTTATATTGATGGTTGTGGTTTAAAATCACTATAACGACTACTAACAACTACTTTATTTGCTAGAAAGGCACATAGTCTAGACTAAATTTTGGCCTAGAGAACTACTATTAATTCAAATGCATGAAAAGTCACAGGATAATTTAACAAAATGTTTACAGCTAAGCATTGGATTTTGTCTTCTCTGTACCAAACTCCATCCTTCTTGCTTAGATATAGCTGGTACAAAGCTTCCAGCATTTGACTTGAAGTTATTACTTGTCTCAATTATTTAACAAAGAAATATTACTACTGTTTAGCCATCTTCTCAAAAACATAATTAAATACTATGTTGCAATATAGTACATATATATATATTCATCTTTTTTGAAACATCTTCCTTCAAGTCAACTAAATTCACATCTTCCTGTTACCCTTTAGTTAGTATTAATTTTATCATATGTAAGCTTCTTTTGTTTAACTGTAG
Source organism: Graphiurus murinus (assembly GCA_004027655.1). Lineage (NCBI taxonomy): Eukaryota > Metazoa > Chordata > Mammalia > Rodentia > Gliridae > Graphiurus > Graphiurus murinus. Next base: position 20,378 of record PVLC010002720.1, read on the forward strand.
GAATAGAATTGAAATGCCAGGCTAATGCTCTCCTAACAATAAATCCCCCTCATGACCCTTTCCACGTACCCTGGTACTTACTTAATAGCCCAACTAGTGACCCTCCATCCTTTATAGGAAAACATTAATTTTTGGTTTTTTGGTTTTTCCATGATTGTGTTCAAGAGTTTCTTTCACTTGGAATGTCTGGCTCATTTTTTTCTTTCCACTATCCTCTTTATTCTGAGGCATAGTAAAGTTGGAGATGATGTGTGTAAGGAAGAAAAATTGTCCCAAACTGAAGTTATCTGGGACTTAAGGTAGTTTCCTTTAGACTCAGCAATAAAACTCATTGTCTAGATTTATTCATCCCTTTTAATTTCTTGGATATGGTAACATATTTTTATATCTCTGGTACTGGCTTCTGGGATCTAGTAGAATTAATAGAGATATTAAATGTTTCTTGAATTGCTAAAATAATAAATGGCCTGTAAGTATTTATTCCCATTTCTCAATCATTTGACACAGCCATACAACTTGGATTTTGTGTGGTGAATGACAGTGTGTAGGTGATATCATTCTGGTTAGGACTTCTTATAGGCATGGTATCAACCAATCAAGCAATTATTTTTTCCTATAAGATAGAACTTCATTGAAGCACATGAGTACAAATATAAAAAAACATTCTGTTTAAGAGACACAATCAAGAATGAGGGATAAAGAAATTCATGTGTCTTTGTACAGTTAAATCTCTGACTAACATTTACCTACTCTCAGTCACTGTAATCCAAGCCCCTCATTCCCCTGGACTTTAGATACCAGCTTGAATATAGATCCTCCTCGGGCTTGTCCAATTGAAGCTATTTGAGGATGACTCTAGTGTCTTTTATTTCTAGCAACAATGATCTTTGCCTGCTGGTCTTCAATATAGAAGGGAGAAGAATCATATTTTCCATTCCAAGGATAAAAATATATTTGCTTTACTAAATTTGTTGCTCTCTTATCTAACCTAAAAGGTGTAGAAAGAGAAAGTCAAAAAAAGGTGATACTACTAAACCTAATCAAAAGGAATTTCACTGTCCCTTTTCAAATCCCTACAACTTACCTATATGTGCTCTAGATTCAGTCTGCCATATAATTAAAATGAAGAATCATCTCTTTCCTTGGAACCTGGTTAAAACAACAAAAAAAACTCATACATAGTATTAAAGTAGAAATAATATTTTTCACTGCCGCATGCTTATGGTGCATTTTATCTAGCCGACTAATTTAGTAACTTGTTACAATCTTAAACAGCTCCTTGTAAGGACTTTAAAAATCTATCCTACTGAGTTCTTTCAGTGGAAGCAACAGCAAAATTCCCTAAACTGTTGCCAGAGTAATGCTAAGGAAGTTGACATGAAATGTTTCTCAGTTAGGAATGTGCTCTTCTCTAAGCACTGGCCCCAGGAGCAGAATTGGCTCAGAGGGACTTGGACCAGCTTTAGAAGCTTCTCCAGTTGCTCAGAATTGAAGGTCTTGATGGGATAGCTGGGGCAGGGAGTGGGAAGAAGAGGAAGCAAAAATCATGGTTAATTTTATGCTTCTCTGGCTTCTTGTACACTAGGCACAGCCCAGAGATGCTCTGGCAAGAGTAAGAGGCAGCTGGATAGATTAAGAAAGGCCTTTTGTCTCTGCCATTCTCTAGCAAACCATATTTGGGGTGACAGATGCAAATGGACAGGCATGACTTCAGAGAGGTCCAGAACGGTGTCAATATTGTGAATTTTATTTCTAGTTACAAAGCTTCATGTTTTAATTTTTTGGGATTTGTAAACAGAAGTGAGTGGATGTTTTAAGGAGAATGTCACACCTCCTGCCCCCAATAAAACACTTATCTTTCATTTTAGTATATAACAGTAAATATCTGTTGTTTTCTTTCCTTCTATTTTAAAGAGAAATTGTCATTAAGAATGTCAACAAGTGGTTGGGGATGTAGCCCAGTTGTTGAGCACTTGCCTAGCATGCCTGAGGTCCTGGGTGGGTTCTATCCTCAGCACAGAAAAAAAAAATGTCAACAAGAAAATCATGGGAAATAACAAAATCCCTCAAAATCTATTTTTATGGGCTCTTGGAAACAACCATGTGTTTTGTTTTGTTCTCATTCTTGAATTAAAATGAAAAAAAAAAAAAGAAATGTGGCCAAGAATGATGTGGAAAACTTCAGCATTAAAAATAATATCCTACGTAATCCAAAAGGGAAATCAATTGTTCACTTTGAAGTGTTCACTAGCACAAACACTAAAATAATGAGTAAGCTGAGTCTCCTGAGAAAATGTCATATGTCACCTGCTGCTTCCTATTGGGCACCAGGTATAACAAGCCTCTCTCCCTCCCCTAACTTTTGACTCTCAGGAGACTTATAAGAAAGACATTTTTCCAAGCAATTAGAAATAATCCATTGTTTTATTAGACACCAACTTCTCCCACTGTTAAGTAATTTCAAATTGGCCAGTTTTCCTAATAGATGAAACAATAATAGTACTACAGGACAATTTGGAATGCAAAAAATGTTTAAGTTGATGATGATGCCATGTCTTATAGCAGTACGTGTGACAGAGCACCCATTCACACCCAGATACAAGAGACCAGTGTCTTAAGGGGTGAATTTTAGGAAATTTAGGGCTCACCTAGGGACAATGAAATATATCAGTAGTTTCACTCTTAAACTTCAAAGCTGATTTGAAAATATGTGTATTGTAAGTCACTTAAATTCTTCATCTTCCATAGTGTTCCACATTATTATGTAAATGTTTAATGTTGAAAAGAACAAACCAATGTCCTGAGAAATCCCTTAAATCAATAATCATTTACTGAAAACTTGGACATGGACTCAGAATGCCATTTTGCAAACTTGCCTTGTTGAAATCCACCTTCTTCCAATGTTCTAGTGTCTTCAGTCTTTAAGAAGTGACACAGACTCTTCCAGTCCAAGCTCCACCCTCAACCTCACCCATAGAATTCATAAATATCTTCATCTGTTAGTAGTTTTCAAGAGTAGTAGCATATGTGACCCATGCTGTGAACAATCTTAGCAATACAGATTTTTTTTTTAAGGTTCACAGTTCCCCAAAAAGAAAATGCCGAAGCACAACTATATTCAAACTAGTGTCATATTTGACTAAAACAATATCTGCTTTAAAGAACTGGAGCTGTGCGCCAGAGGTTTTGCTGGCAATGGATAGGAAATTGGGTGAAGGAGACAGAATCAGAAACTAAATGGGAGAGACAAGGAAGAAAAAATATATATGTAAGCATATTATCTTTCTTTGCACATGAACATGGAAATGAAAACTAAAGACACTAAAATGTTCCTGGGAAGTCTCCTAGGTAGGAAAATATATGAAAACTTTCAAAACATAAATTTATGGCAAAGTCATCTAAAAAGAATTTTAAGAAACAGTTCCCAACCTTTGACCTCCAAATATCTAAAATGAAGTTTAGGACATTAACCCAGTTCATGTACCTTTAAAAATATCCTAAACAAAACAAATAAAATAGAAATTATCAGATAGTATTTAAGAAACCCACTGTCCCTGCTAGCAGCTATTTATAACTTTATGTAGTGCTACATGTTTGTAGTCTTTTCTTCTCAGGTTCTCTGGTAACATGATGCCCTAAATTGAAATGACTGCCTTACTGAATGATTATAATTTACCCCCTTGTTCTCCCTGGACTATATTATTAATTTTGTGCCACGACTATGCATGTTAATAGATTTCCTAGAGGGTTGTTGATGAATATTACCCACAAAATATCTTATGTTTTCTCTCCATTGACATAGTCATGTAATTTATAATTTTACTTATGAGTTAACACAATGGAGAAATTATTTAAAAGGCTACTTGAAACTGGGCATAGTGGTGCATGCTTGTAATCCCAGCATTTGGGAGGCAGAGACTGGAGGATCCCCGTTTGCGGCCGGCCTCAGCTACCTAGGTGAGGCCCTCCGCAACTTAGTGAGACCCTGTTTCAAAATAAAGAATAAAAAATTGGGCTGGGGGTATAGCTCGGAGGTAGAATGCCCCTGAGTTCAATCCCCAGTACTGCAAAAAAAAAAAAAAAAAAAAACTACTTGACACCTAGAATGTAACAAGTCCAGATTATTATAATTTTTACCAGGAATTATTTGCCTTTGTGCATAAGTAAAAACAAATATTCCATATGCATAATTATTTTCATCTTAAAAAGCATTCTTATTGAAGAAAGACAGTATTAGAATTCTATAGTTCTCTTTAGAAATTTTTATCTGTATACTCAATTATATTTAAAATAGTTTCTATATAGGCTTAGGTTTATTTATGTATACTGTGATCATACATATATCTAGACTTGGAAATGCATAGACATAAAAATTAAAGTATAAACCTTGTTATAAAATAAGTACTTATAGGTGGAATTTAATATAATATATCTTTTAAAATAAATCTGAAGAGTATTAATAGAACTTTTTAAATGACTACTAGATTGACCATAAATCAGTTCCTAGTCCTCCTCTTTGTCATGAGTTTGATGAGTCATTCAGCTTTTTTTTTAAGTGAAGATACAAAAATAATTATAGATACTTCACCCTTTAAATCACAAAAAAGAACCATTTATTGGGAAAACAGAACATCAGCACATGTGAGTTTTTGTTTTTGTTGTTGCTGTTGTTCAACTTTATGTATTAAGAATAGGACTTTCATTTCCAATAGCAATGGCAGACAATACACTCAGCTGGAAAGTACACATAAATAAGAAATTTGGGTTTGTTGCTTGACTCCTTGGATGTGGGTGAAATAATCTCCAAGTCCTTTCTCTTCTCTACCACCACCCCAATAAAAAGGAACAAACTGAGTCAATGTTGGAGCTTGGAGGCTTAAACAAATAAATGTGATGAACAAGAAGCAAAGGAGAGAGACTGGCATACTGAGAAAAGATGCCTGTAGGAGTACTGTATACTTCAAGTTAGTTACTGAGCCTAGCTAAAGTCAGCAGCAAGGCATTAAGCCTTGACATCTGGCATTAAGCCAGAGCTCTCAAGCAGAGCTAAAGTGACCCCAGTTTGGTGGTCCTGCCAGCAACTAGCACAAACTAACCAAATCTCCATAGAAAAGTATCCCATAGGCTATCCCATTAGATTACACAATGTATAATCAGGACAATATTAGTTCACAAAGACTACTAAGTACATGAAGAAGTAAGCCATCCATAATTATGACTCTCAGATATAGAATATGTTTATGAAGTACTTAAGGAAATAAGGTATAGAATCAAAATAATAAGCAAGCAACAGAAAACTATTAGGAATGATCACACAGTTGTTGAAAATAACTAAATGGAACTGGTCATGGTGGTTTAATTCCAGTACTTAGGATCCTGAGATGGGAGGATCACTGGTTCAAGGCAAGTCTTTAAGTGTGGTACTGAGTCTAATCCCCAGTACACCCCCCCACACACATTATAACCAAATTAAATGTTGATATAAAATATGCACATATTAAAAGAAAAACATGTGTTTGGTTTTTTTCTTACAGATTTATTTTATTTTATTTTTAATTGGTGCATTGTAATCATACATCTTTGTTAGGTACAAACTGATAAAGGCATACATGCACACATTTCTCATTTAACCCTACCCCAATTCCTGCCCCACTCCCTTACCCTTCCTCCTTCTCAGGTTCAGATTATTGATTGACTTTGATATGTTTGTGAAGGTACATCATGTGCATTAGGGTGCCCTCCCCATCGCCTTCAGTTAAGTCAACCTCTTTACTCACCTAAGGTTTCTCCTTCTTCATCTGGAGTTCCTCTTATGCCCCATTTTCTCCCTAGCTTCCGCATATTAGGGAGAACATATGATTTTTTACTTTTTGTGACTGACTAATCTCAAAAATATGGAATGCTTCATGAATTTGTGTGTCATCCTTGCGCAGGGGCCATGCTAATCTTCTCTGTATCATTCCAATTTTAGTATATGTGCTGCCTAAGCGAGCACAGAAAAACATGTTAAAACAGATTAGCCACATCTGAAACAGAATCAATGAACTTAAGCTTAGAAGTGAACACACTTATCAAAATATAAACTGGAAAGATAAAATGAGAAGGTCTAACATAAGTCAAATCAGAGCCATACAAGAAAAGATGAAAGCTAATCAAGGAGTGATAATAGCTAAGAAATGTCCACAAATGTGAAAGCCATGAGTCTACAGTTTCAGAAAGTGTAACATTTCCAAGTAGGATAAACAAAGAAAAACAATGTTTTGCTATTACATAGTAGTGGCTCTGTAGAACAACAAAGTCAGAAAGCAGCCAGGTAAGTCATCAAATATAAAGAAATGGTCATTTCATGGACAGCAGACTGCTCAACATTTATAACAGCAAACAAAAGGTGATAAAATAATTTACTTAAAGTGTTAAGAACAAATAGGTACTCTCTATTAAGGATGAGAGTGAAAGAAAGATATTCTTTAGTCAAACAAAAACTTGAGTTTTCACCTAAAGTGGTCCTTAGGTAGTATTCTCTGATGACAATTCAATTAAGATAGAACTTAATGACCAAAATATATTTTTAAATTCTCACATTTTGTAAAGAATATAAAAGACTTTAACACTAAAAAAGCAAATAACCAATCAAGAAATGGGCAAGCTGGGCATGGTGGCACACACCTTTAATCCCAGTACTTGGCTGAGAAGGGAGGATGGTTCAAGATCAGCCTCAACAACTTAGTGAGACTCTCAACAACCTAGGGAGACCCTGTTTCAAAAAAAAGTAAAAAGGGCTGAGGGTATATCTTGGAGGTAGAATCTCCCTGAGTTCAACCCCATACTTAAAAGAATGAATGAATGAATGAATAAATGGAAAGGAGCAAAGTGAACTAAAATATTTCATAAAAGAAGAAATATAAATGGCTAATAAATATATGAAAAAGTTGTCAACATTAGCAATCAGGGAGATGCAAATCAAAACTATACTGACAATCTAATGCCAATTAGAATTGCAATCATCAAGGATACAAACAACAACAAATGGTGTTGAGAATGTGGGGAAATAGGAACTCTTCTACATTGTTGATGGATTTTCAAATTAGTGCAGCTGCTATGGAGATCAGTGTGGAGTTTCCTCAGAAAATTTAGAATGGATCCACCATATGGATCCATTCCAAATACCACTCCTGGATATCTTTGATATCCATGTTTATAGCAGCATATCCATGTTTATAGCAGCACAACTCACAACAACCAAATTATGGAACCAACCTAGGTATCTATCAACAGATGAATGGATTACAAAATTATGGGATGTACACACAATGGAATTCTGCTCAGCAATAAAGATGAACAAAATTATGGCATTTGCAAGAAAATGAATGGGCTTGGAGAAAATTGTTAAGTGAGATTAGCCAGTCACAGAAAGTGAAGTGTCATATGTTTTCTCTCATATATGAAAGCTAGAGAGTAAGTGGATACACAAGGGACTTTAGATAATGGAAGAGAAACCCCAATGTAATGATGGAGAGGGTCTGGGGGGGATCAATGAAGGAAGCACTGCCATTGAAGTTAGGTACAAATGTGAAATTACCAATGCCAATCTCAATATCATGTATGGGGAAGGAGAGGGAATGCGGAGCTGGGGGCAGAAGCTCATCAAGTGTTGTGTGCATGTCTGCCCCTAAACTACATTATGACGTGAAACTACAATGAACCAATAAAAGTATATTAAAAAAAAAACTCTTTTGATTACACATCAAAAATTGAATTTACCCATGTATGTGTATATTCAATTATAATTTAAATATATTTCATATCAGTATGATGTACACATCATCTGTACAAAGTAAATATTTTAAAAATAATACAAGCCAGGCATGGTCATGCACACTTGTAATCGCAGCATTTGGGAGGCTAAGACTGGAGGATCCGGGTTTGCATCCAGCCTCAGTTACCTAGTGAGGCACTCCGCAACTTAGTGAGACCCTGTTTCAAAATAAAAGAATAAAAAAAAGTAGGACTGGGGGTGCAGCTGAGAGATAGAATGCTCCTGAGTTCAATCCCCAGTACAGCAATAAATAAATAAATATAATACAAAAAGTTCTCACATTTTGGAAAGAGAATCATCATTCGTGGTTCGATTAAAGAATCATGATGAATTTTTAAAAAATTCACTTAAAGCTAAATCAGAATGAAAATATAGCATGTCAAAACCAATTATGCTATGGAATTCTATATTCCATTAATGTTTACATTAGAAAAAAGCCTGAACATGAACTAAGCACCCATCTTAAGTATTTAGAAAACAATAAGAGAATAAGTAGAAAGAAAAATAAAAGGAGAGAATCAGTGAAAATAGCAGAATCCCATAAATAGAAAACAAAGCTACAATAGGATGATCTATAAAATTGAAAGCCAACTTTTGGAAAAGACTAATAAAATAGACTATCCTTTAGTAAGGCTGGTTGAGAAAAAAATACAAATAATATAAAGAATAAACAGGGAACATAAAAATACATATTGCACAAATTAAGAAGAGCATTCTATGAACAATTTTAAGCCAATAAATTTGAAAACTCTAGCCAGGTGTGGTGGCGCATGCCTGTAATCTTAGTACTTGGGAGACTGAGACAGGAGTATTGCAGGTTAGAGGAGCCCCAGCATGTAGTGAGACTCTCATCAGCCTAGTGAGACTGTTTCAAAAGAAAAATAAAATAGGGCTGGGGATATAGCTTGGAAATATATATAATATTTACCTGCCATTTTCTAGTCTTTTAATTTGAGCCTAGTATCTTTTCTTTGAGAATAGTCACCTGATTGGAATTTCTCCTGGCCATCTTTTTTGCATGAACTATACCAATAATCTACTCTCTAGGATTTTCAGTTCAATTTCTTCAAAAATGAAACAAGAACTGAAAGATACATGGGAAGGAATCTGAGTTCACAGTGTTCCTAGATTCCCCTTGCTCCACCTCCCAGTATTTTGTCATGCTTACACCTATTTGAAAACAAGTTTTGAATTACTCTTCATTTTTCAAGTCTTTCTTATACACTTAACCTAGTTTATATGGAAACAAAAGTTTCTTCTTCTTGCATTTGTATTTTACCATTTTTCACAAAATGTAACTAAATTATATAATTGAAAAACTAAGTTGTGTAACTGAAAAAAGTTGAGGTTCAAACTCAGCTGACTCAACATCCAGCCGAGCTGGGGACAGATGTGTGGGGACATCTGGAGAGCTGTGTGTTTGCTGTGAGCAATTCAAAGTGAAGGGTGTCACTTACAAAATGATCTGGCAAGTTGGATATTATGTTAAACTAATTGGTTAAAAATAGCACATATATCTGTGATGATTAATTTTATGTGACAACTTGATTAGGCCACAGGGTGCCCAGACATTTGATCAAACATTATTTGGTGTGTCTGTGAGGGCATTTCTTGATGAGATTAATATTTGAATGAGTAGACTGAATAAAGCAAATTGCCTTCCCTAATATGAGTGGGCCTCACCCAGACAACTGAAGACATGAGTAGACGAAAAAAGAATCTGAGTAAGGGGGAATTCCTCCTGCCTGGGTCTTTGAGCTGGGACTTTTTTTTTCTGGCCTTTATCAGCTGTCAGACTGGAATTGCACATCAGTTTCTTGGGTCTCCAGCTTGCTGACTATAGGTCTTGGTACTTCTCAGCCTTCTTAATTCTAGTGGCTAATTTCTCTCTCTCTCTCTCTCTCTCTCTCTCTCTCTCTCTCTCTCTCTCCATATATATATATGTGTGTGTGTGTGTGTGTGTGTGTGTGTGTGTGTGTGTGTGTGTGTGTGTTATAATATTACAATATAATATATAGTTATATATAGTATTTTTATATAATGATATGTAACAAAATAATATATAATGCATTGTGTATATAAGATGTTAACAATAGAGGAAGCTAAGTGAGGAGCATACTGAAAACATTCTGTATTATCTTTGCAACATTTTTAAAAATCTAAAATTATTCCAAAATAAAAACTATGTTTTAAAAAATAACACATACCATATGATCCCTCTTTCTGAAGCCATTTCTAATTATCTTTCCTTTTATTTTTATTTATGCATTCTGTTCACCAAATGTTAGTAATATTTCCTTTGGAAAATTATATACTTCTTTCTTTGTACCATTCTGTATCGCTTGACTTTTTCTGAAAATTAATGAACATAGATATCATTACACTAAACCAATGAAGTCATTCTTTATAATATATGACTCTTTGAGAAGGTATCTTAAAAATAATGCAAATTCCAAAATCACTATTGTGTTTGACTTGGTGTTAGTTTTTAATTTTTATTTAATGTAATTAAATAAATTTATTTATTTATTTTGGTACTGGAGATTGATCCCAGGGGCATTCTACCTCTGAGCTATACCCCTGGTCCTCTTTATTTTTATTATTTATTTATATATTTGTTTTGATTCTGGGGGTTGAACCCAGGGGCATTTTACCTCCAAGCTACATCCTAGCCCATTTATTTATTTATTTATTTATTTATTTATTTATTTATTTATTTACTTTTATTTTAAACAGGGTATCTTTGACTTGCCAAGGGTCTTGCTAAGTTGCTGAGGCTTAACCTGGAATCCTCTTGTCTCAGCTTCCCAAGTACTGGGATTACAGGTGTGCACCATCATGCCCAGGTAGTGTCAGTTTTTAATAGTATGGTCTCACCTGTGATACTTTACTTATAGACCCAAAGATGATTTTATGACGAGGCTTCAACAGTAACACTAAACCTCAGGACTAGAAAATGATCATCTTGTGTTAGTATAAGAATGTATTGTACTGTTCCTGCCTGTTTTAATTCATCCAGGCTACTATAGTTGAATGCCATAAGTAGGTGGCTTATAAACTAGAAATGTGTCTCTCACAGTTCTGAAGTCTAGAAAGTTCAAGAATAAGGTTTCTATAGACACAGTGTCTGGTGGTTCTGATTCACAGATGTCCATTTTCTGTGTCCTCACATGGCAGAAGGGCAAGGGAGTTTCCTACGATATCTTCTAACACATACCTAGCCTAATGGTTTATGTCTGTGTTACTTTTGCTTTTTGATAGCTGTATGGATCTTAAAGGAAGGAAAACTTCCGATTATAGTTCTCTTGCAGTTCTGTCCAGTGGAGTAAGGAGGAAATAAAGAACTATCAGGGTAACTTGCCATTGAGTAATTATAGGGATTAAAAGGATAGATGCCTAAACATTCTGGTACAAATAAAATCTCTTAATGTTTCCTCTCTTTCTTCTATTTCTTCTATTTTTTCTTTGTTCTCTCTCCTGACTTCCAACTTCTCCTCTTTTGACTCTGTTATAAATTCTCAAGGGAGCCATATCTTTTCTTTTTTTCACTCCAAGATCCTTAACTCTTTGTAGTGGAAAAGAGTATCATCTTCATTTCCATTCCCATGTCACCTAACAGATCTGTCACCCATCAGTCACAGAGAGCTGTCAAATGCATGTCTTGGCTGGAGGTGTGGCTGTGAGCTTAGCCACTGCTGGCTGTAAAGGAAACCTTTGGGGTGTTCTAGTTCCTCCTGCTCATCAAAGTTCTTTCTGTTCTTCCCTATTGTTTTTCTTGCTTAGCCCTTTTTCTTCTTGTATTGCTAGAGGCTTATCACCTTTATTCTGCACCTTCTGAATGTGCATATTCTAGGGTCATTTTGGTTTTTGTGCAAGGCAAGTTCTTCCCTTCAACTTTTGTTTTCTAGAAAATAATAATCTATACCAGTGGTTCTCAAACTTGATTTGACATCAGAATCACTAGAGTGACTTATTAAAAAAGACTGTTGGACCCACCCCCAGCATTTCTCATTCAGAGGGTCTGGGGTGGAGCTGGAAGACTTCCATTTCTAACGAGTTCTTAGGTGACACCAATGCTAATACTGATGCTACTGGTCCAAAGACCACACTTTGTGATTCACTGACCTAAATAATACAGGCTCACTAGCTGGCTGTCTAATCCCCTCTGCAAGAGAGAACAAAAGACCTAAGTTCAATGTCTAGAACTTAACCATAAAGTAAAAATAACAAAATGAATATGCATATTTTGTTTTAAGTTCAAGGTTTAAAGGCCTTTTATAAATATTAAAATCATTTCCATAGACCATAAGTTAAAACTGCTAAAGAAGGGAAAACTATTGATATTTCTATCAGAGGATATAAAAAGGTTAATTATGGCATGCACATCTTAAAGATCTCCTTGCTGTGTGAGCCATCTCCAGAAATACTTGCCATAGAACTGAAATAGAAATGATTATATGAGTAAATTATCACCCACACTCCTTGCATGCATCATTTCATACCGCAAGCCTTTTCTCTTTTCAAGGAATAATGGTTTTACATTTTACTTTGTGATGGCACTCTAATTGCTAAATATAATAGGAGCATTATGCTACAAAGTTAAAAGATTCCAAGTGAAAAGATAAGTCAAATATAGTAATCTCATTCAGCCAATGATTCTTTAAAGTGTGCTCCTCTTTTGTTTTTTTTTTCCTCTTCCAGCTGTCCCCCAATTGTGAGCTCTCACACAATCATTGAAACTGAATACCAAAGCAGAAAAAAGCTAACAGGGATTCTAAAATTCTTCTAGTCCAGGAGTCTGTAACTATAATCCACTGGCCAAATCTAGCCATCAATTGTTTTCATAAATAAAATTTTATTAGAGAGTAGGCATGCCAACCCGGGCGTGGTGACGTACACATGTAATCCCAGTACTTGGGAGGCTGAGACAGGAGGATCACAGGTTCGCAGCTAGCCTCAGCTACATAGTGAAGCCCTTCACAACTTAGTAAAACCCTGTTTCAAAATAAAGAATTAAAAATAGGGCTGGGGATGTAACTCAGAGGTAGAATGCCCCTAGGTTCAATCCCCAGTACTGAAAAAAAAGAAAAAGAAAATAGGCATGCCCATGCCCTTTTTACCTAGGAAACACTCAAGCCAGCTTCTTTACCTATTGAGGGGCTGCTGTCACACGTAGTGACAGAGTGAAGGAGTTGCAACACATGTCCTGTGGTCCAGAGCCAAAAAGATTTACTGTCTTGCCCTTTACCAGAAAATCCTACTGACCCCTGCTCTAGTCCAACCTACTCACTTGGCAGGTGAGAAACCTATTGTGAGAGAGAAAGAGGTAGCATTCAAACAGAAACAGGATTGCAGAAGGCTGGCCTCGCCCTCACTGACTCCTATAAGAGCTTTGGTCTCCTGAGAAAGAGTCAGAGTTGCCCTTCATGTATTAGTAGAGAATACATGACACTGGTGTAAGTTTGCATTTCATTACACTTTTCAAAGATCCCCTCCAAATGACAAACCTTTCCCCTCCACACACAGATAGAGAGACAGAAGTGTTCTTTGATGTTAGTCCAACAGGGAAAAAAAGGACGTTTTTCTCCACACATGTACAAAGCACATTAGTAGCCTAACATTTGGGGCTTGTTTCTAATAATGAAAAAAGTCATTTTTTAATGATGAGAATCAGTAGGATCATCTTGTCTTTCAGGAAATCTACTAACATTGTATTACATAGCATTCTCATGAGCATCCAGAGCCTAGTGGTGTGAATTCTTATTTCCTCAAGTTATATTCACCAAATTGGCCAAAACACATGAGTGTGTGTGTGTGTGTGTGTGTGTGTGTATGTGTGTAAATTTAAAAAATATTTTTACAAAATTTATACATGCATGTCTAAAATAAAGTGATATAAGAATAATGTCAGGTGTCCCCTAATCTCTCTTATTTCTATGTTAAGGATAAGGTATTTATCCTGTAAATAACTCGGAACCCAAATTCTATGATTTCAGGTAAGTGCATAGTGTTACACAATGAATTGAAAAGGAGTATTTTCACAAAACAGACCATTATTTTATTTGTTTATTCATTGGTTCTTTATCAATTATCTCCTCTGTGCCAGGAACCTATTGCACTGGGACAAATACACATAAACAGCCTGATGGGGAAGGCCATCATGTAAAGACATCTTTAGTTTTATTTAGATATCCCTCTTCCAAGTTACTTTAACATACATCTATCATAGGACTTTTTTCTCTACCTGGTCTTTAGTAGTATTTAGTAAATTTGTGAATGATGAGTGGATGAATGAATGGAAGAGTAAGTGAGTTAGTTAACATGCAAAAGGCAGAACCACTTTGACCTGTTCAGAGATCTCCATATATGGCAGGAAGATAGAGCAGAGAAAAGGGACAGACAAACATACTGGGAGGTGAGACTGGAGAGGTAGATCAAGTTAAGATTATGGAGTACCTGGTATACACTTAGATATTGAACTGCATTAATTATTTCAGCAATTCCATGTGCCAATCCTCTGTGGGGCTCTGAAGATGAAAGATTTGGCCCCTGCCCTTATAGAGCTTACTGTTTTCACCAAAGCACTAGTATTATAGATATGGCATGGGCTGTAGATGCAGACTGCTTGGGTTCCAGCTTTAATTTACTCCTTACTAACTGTGTGGCCTTCAATTTCTCAGTGCTTCAGTTTTATTATCTGTCAGACCAGAGTGATAACTGAACCTATTTTATAGTGGTTGCAGTGATTAAAATGATAATGTATGTTAAGCTGCCTACCACATAGAAAGTACTCAATAAATACTAGGCACTCTCATGATTGGGGAAAAGTAATTGGAAGTGTAATGGAGGTTACAGAAGAATAGGACAGGAGTGCAATGAGAGTGTGATAGTTGAATCTGGAGATTCAACGAAGAGTGTGTGGAATTGAGGTTAAAGAGGAGGCAGAGGCCAGACCATGGAGGGTATCATGTGTTGTAAAATTTGGGTCTCTGTCCTAAGATCAGTAGAAACCACTGAGGGATTAAGCATGAGAATGAAAAAATCAGAGTTGTGGGAGTTTTTTGTTTTGTTTTGTTTTGTTTTTTGTTTTTGTTTTTGTCCTTGTTCTTTAGTGCTAGGGTTGAACCCAGGGGCATTCTGCCTCTGAGCTATACCCCCAGTCCTATTTTATTTTTTATTTTGAAACAGAATCTCATTAAGTTGTGGAGGACCTCACCAAGTTGCTTAGGCTGGCCACAAACCTATGGTCCTCCTGTCTCATCCTCCCAAGTACTGAAATTACAGGAATGCACTACCATGCCTGGTGTGGAATTGTATTTTTAAAAGATGGAGGGATATGAATGGATTCACGAAATTATAGGAATTGAATAGACAGGAAGTGCTGATTGACTATAAGATGTGATCAAAAGAAAGGTACAGATATCACCCAGATTTCTGGATTGAGCCATTGAATGAACACTGAATCATTTACTTGGAAAACACAAGTTGAACAGCCGAGTTTCAAGAGCAAAAATGAGAACAGTGGAAGCTGAGATACCAACATGGAAGACCATGGAGCTCAGAATTAAAATGAACATGGAACTTGGCATGGATGAGATTGCCAAGAAAAATGTGTGTAGTGAGAACATAACCAACATGGAACTCTGGGGGTACAAGTGAAATCCAGAGAAGACGGGGCAAGCAGAAGTGGCAAACCAACTAGTTGAAAGGTAGGAAATGGTGATATAGAAACAAGAGGGGGAAGAAAGAGAAGAAAGGAAGAGAAAGAAGGACATGGTCAAGATTATGAAACACTGCTTCCTTTTTTAATAAGGACTGAAAATGGATGTTTATACCATACTGGATGTAGGAATTAGGAAATCCCTGATTAGGGTCATCTGAAACTCTCCTAAATCTTGAACATGCTGGATTCTGAAGATCCTACCCCATATTATAGCAAACATTAAAATACATCCAATTCCACATTAAATATGTTTCATTAAAAATTTAAGGGATTCAAAATTTTCCCTTTGGAATTATTAACAATAAAATGTTTCTAGTTTTATTTTTATATATAACCCAGTTCATTTTTCTTTTTTTCCATTTTTGTAGGTTTTTGAATACCCAGACGACTTAGACTCTTATGAATAGGGACTATATTGAGAGACTACAGTAGGTTGTGAAGTAAATAAGTGATGAAGCAAAGTGTGAGCTTCTTTTTAACAAATACAACAATAAAAGAACAGAAATAAAGAGACAAAGGCCAAGAATGCCACAAAGTCAAGGGCTCTTCACAAGGGTTGAAAGGAAAAAAGCAGTGAAAAGTAAAAAGAAAGAAAGAAAGAAAGAAAGAAAGAAAGAAAGAAAGAAAGAAAGAAAGAAAGAAAGAAAGAAAGGGAAAAGGAGGAAGGAAGGAAGGAAGGAAGGAAGGAAAGAAGGAAGGAAGGAAGGAAGGAAGAAGGGAAAAAGAGGGAGGGAGGGAGGTAGAGAGGGAGGGAGGGCAGGCAGGCAGGCAAGCCAAAAACAGGTTGATGATGCAGGAGAAGGGAGGAATACTTGGTCAAAATGCCAAAATGCTGCTTAAGGAGATAAACAAATAAGAAAAGATCAGGGCTAATGTGTAGGTCAGTGATGGAGCACTTACCTAGCAAGCACAAGATCCTGGGCTTAATTTCTAGTATCCCTCTAAAAAAAAAAAGAAAGAAAAGAAAAAAGGGGAAAAGGGTATGTAGATCACAAGGAGCATTCACCTTCAAAGTCTCTCTTTTCTGAGTCTAGATGAAAGGAGAGAAGGATAGGTAGTAGATAGATGTTTATACCATACAGATATTAAGAATGAAATGTAAATTTAAGACTTTTTCAAGTAATTCCAACACCACCATTTACCACTGTTCTATAGATCAGAGACTACAGTCATGGCAGTGCAAGCATTTTTATAGCAGTTAACAACTCCATTTAATAAATAATCCCAAACTACTCTGTAATGCAGAATGTTATGTGGATGCCTATTGGGGTTTGGCCCCTGATTCTTTTATGAGCCAAGAAGAGGCAAGTACCCTCTGGGAGTGAAATGCCCACCTATGTCAAGCAAATTGATTTGTCAAAAGCACCATCTGGTAGATTAGTTGATTTATGCAGAGAAGGCAGGAGGTATATTGGAAAGTGCATTAACTCTTTGAAGCCATCAGGACAACATTACTAAATCATTGCTACAGTACAAAATGGTTCCTCTAATGGCCCCCAAAAGTAAATGCATCCCCCAAAGGGTCTCAGATGGTCCCATGTGGTCATTTGCCCTCAGAGACTCAGTGTGATTACAAATGCTTTTCAAGAGCTAGGTCAGTGGCCCAATTCCCACTTTACAGATAAGAAAACTGAAGCTTATTCTAGGCCACTTGGCCAGTTATGACAGAGCTCAATTAGGTATTAGCCAGCTAAAGTTGCTACCTAACTATTAGCATTGCTGCTGTGATACCAAGAAGCATTCCAGTGATCATCTCAGTAAATGTTTGTCATTCAAAATGTAGAAATTCACAGTGAATTAATCTATATCTATTCCAATGAAATATGTAAGTGGTTGCAAAAGGATGATTTGAGTGGTCTTTTACAAAAACATTAATTGTGGCTTTTGGTTGTTGTTAGATGATGTTAGTTGTAGAAATATAAATGAAAACTCAAGTTAATAAAAGAAATGGGGATTCTTTCCATAACAAATGTTAAAAATAGGTCTCAAATTTTGTGGGTATGTTTATCAGGCTTATACATTGAACAGATGGGATCATCTTTGGAGGCAATGCTCAATAAATAAGCTATGAGCATTTCAGGACAAAAAGGAGCAGGGACATCCTCTATTGAAAGGTACTTGTTTTAGTAGTGAAAAAATAGCCCCAGAGTGACCCTGCTAGGCCTTTTGCCATTAGTATATAAACTGAGAAAGCCCAGTCACTTGATGACAACTTGGAAGGAAGGGGTCAGGGACTCCCAGGACTTCACGTCTGGAGGGGGAGAAAGATAACATACTATATGGTCATTAAACTCGGGTTTATTGTAATAAACACCAATTCTTGGTAAAAAACAAACAGTTATTAGGCATCTCTCCCTTCAAAAGAAAACACATGCAGAAAATAAAAAAGAAGAAATAGTAAGCATGTAAAAGTTGAGGCAAAGAAATTCTAAACTCTATGCCTCAAAGCTTGCTTTTATGGCCAGAGGTTTTGAGGAATTCTCTGACTAGGTGTGTAATTGTGAATTTCTCTAGAAAGAAAAAAATAAAATCAGCAACAATAATTTGTGCTCTGTAAGCACAATTAAATCTTGATATTTTTGATGACATGTCCTCATATATTACGAATGTGTTATTATAAAACTTACATAAAAGAGTGATGGTCTATGTAATTCTTGCCTAAAATGGGAGTTTTTGGTCAGTGGACCAAAAATTAGGGCAGCTCAGGGTTCTGAGATTGCATGGAATGGGACATTAGTTTTGGTTGTTTTGTTTTGTCTTGACTTTTTGATTAGATTTAGGACTTCAGTGCCAAAATAGCCCATTTTAATCAACATTGGGACTTCCCTGTTAAAGTCTTGGCTGAGTTCAATGAGTTTTGCAAACATAGAAAAAGCAAACTAAAATACATTCAGAAGAGTATCATGAAAAGGAAATTCAGCTCTTTCATAAATACAAGATGTATGTTATTATTAATCAAAATAAATATGAGTCAAATAATTGTAATTACATTCAATTCTGGAGATTGGGACTTCTGTGATAGCTATATATTGAAAATAGTTATTAGTGAATTCATTCATTAAAAATTATCCCTTGCATTTATGTGTCATCTTACACATTGTAAAGTTCTTAAACCAATCACTACCTGGTTGATACTCACCACAAGTATGAGGTGGGCAGGGCAAGCATTATTAGCCCCTTTTAATGGATGAGTAAGCTAAAGCTCCTAATGGTCCAGAGCTTTTTTTTCGCATATAACAGGACCTCTGAGTCCTGTCAGCAGACACTGTGTGATGAATAATCTTTTTTTTACTCATGTAAGGGCTGAGCCTTCAAAGGGACCATCATTTAATATAAATGTCCACTGATGATGTGCCCTGAAAGTTTAAGTATGCCACTGGCATATCTCTATGAAATTCAGAATACCTTTTCCTAGCAATGAAGATTGAAGTAAATTAAGAAGAGCACAGATGAAACGTATGTTTCAGTTGATTGTCGAAATACAAAGAGCATCTTAATTAATGAATCTGTTAATGTCTCTTCCCACTTTGCTCAGTGCTCAGTTATAAATGCCAATTAGTTTTGAACTTGGGCCATAACATTTATCTGTTTCTCCAAAAGCCATTTTCTTTCGTACTAGAGTTACCGAGTTACATAGTACACTTTCTCCAAAAGCCATTTTCTTTTATACTAGGGTTACTGGAGTCACATAGTACCCTTTTGCCAGCCTGTGGTGGTTCTGAATGCCTCTATGCTGGTGCTCCCTAAGAATTATAAAGTACTCTTTACGTGCCAGCTGTTGTGCTCCTTTGATTCTCCCAATTTGCATATGGTACATTATTGAACAAGGGAGTTTTTCTTTCTGTTTCACCAAATGCAGGTGTGCAATCATTCCACAAGAGCCCTTATAATTGGCCATGTAAATTGCCCCCTATGCTGAAAAAAATTAGCTTTTTATAAAGACAATAAAAAAACTCACAGTATTTGTACTTTACTTTTTCTAGACTTCTGAAAGTCTTTCTGTGAGTAGCAACCTCACAAGTGTCAATGAAGGGTTGGCAATTATTTTCCTAGCCTATGTAGGTTTGTAGAAAAAAATTTCCAAAGCCATACATATAAGTGATAAAATATGTCGGCTTACTTTGCTCTCTGAAAAAGCCCATCAGGTTTCTTTTTTATATTTACTTTTAAAATCTTCCCAGATAGTTAAGAATTCATGGACTCTGTATCTTCTTTGCTTTTTTTCACCTGCAGACATTTTCTATAAAACATACTTGTTTCACACCAAGAACACCAAACTGAAATACTTTGGTGGGGAAAAAAAAAAAAAACAACCTTTTTCCTTCCTCAATTACATTTATGTGCACAAATGATAAGTGAGGTAAAATAAAGGTACTATGACCCATTAGACAGTATAGAAAAATTGGGCTTATTAAGATATGAAGTGACTTTAGTCTTAATTCAGTATTGTTGTACCCAGAAATCCTAAGGATATTTAAAAGTTCAAATATTTATCCTATGTGCAAATCAGTCCTCAATAGTAATAGAGTATTTATCCTATAGCTCTTTTAAAAGAAAAATGTGATTTTCACACAGACTGAGAATTTCATTATTCAGATTTCACTCATCATTAAATGAGATTATTTTGAATTTAATGTTTCTCAGTAAATACAAAATTATATATATATATATATATATATATATTTTTTTTTTTTTTTTTTTTTTTTTTTTTTTTTTTTTTTTTTTTTTTTTTTTTTTTTTTTTTTGCGGTACTGGAGATTGAACTCAGGGGCATTCTACCTCTGAGCTATACTCCCAGCCCTATTTTTTTAGTCTTTATTTTGAAACAGGGTCTCACTAAGTTGTGGAGGGCCTCACTAGGTAGTTGAGGCTGACCGTGAACCTGGATCCTCCGGTCTCAGCCTTCCAAATGCTAGGATTACAAGCATGTGCCACCACATCCGGCACAAAATAAATTTTGTTGATATGAATTATTTATTTCAAAATTATTAAATGAAAATATAAAGAAGTAACATAATTATTTTTTCAAATAACTCCTTTCATTCTTAAGCTTTGTTTAGAGCTTTGACCAATTCTATTAAAGACAAAAAAATAATAAATTTTGTTTTTTATTTTTAATTAGCTTCCATAAAGTTAAGTTTTCTAATCATGTTTATGATAATTCAACTTTTTGTGTGTGTGTGTGGTACTGGGGATTGAACCCAGGGGCATTCTACCTCCGAGTTACACCCCCAGTCCTATTTTTTATTCTTTATTTTGAAACAGGTCTCACTAAGTTGTGGAGTGCCTCACTAAGTAGCTGAAGCTGGCCAAAAACTGGGATCCTCTGGTCTCAGACTCCCAAATACTGGGATTACAAGCATGCGCCACCACTCCCGGCTGATAACTCAACTTTTAATTTTATATTTTATAGAAAGGAAAGTAAAAGGAGTATTAGGGTATTAGAGTTGGTGTCCTTTAGACTCCAAATAAATTATGGTACCATAAGTTGCTTGCAGTAATATATCAAAAAAGCAATGCATCCTTTTGTATTATGTAGTATTCTGTTAGCTACTTCCCACCCTGCTTCAGCTAACTAGATGGGTCACTCCTGTGGATGTTACCTCAGGAGCCTCTGCTGGTAGAGTAGGGGTCACTTAGACAAGTGGACTTACACACCAACTTTGGGCTCAGACAGGCTTAAGAGGGTTCTAATCTCAATGGGCATTTCAGAAAAACATTATTTTGTGCATAGACATGGGCAGTTTTCTAAATTATGTCATCTTATATATGCTTTCTGATGAGCTTCCTTCACTTTCTGTTGATCAAGACCATGGAGAGGAACAAAAGGGTTTTTGCAAAGTAGTTGTCCTCCCAGTAGACTGCATGCCAGATATGACATTGTAACCTAGCACCCACACATCCTTGCCTGTAGCTCACTCCCACATTCCTTTTATGCATGGGGTCTATTTCTTATCCACTGTAAAAGGTGCCAACCTGCCTTCTTCAGCAGATTGTTGGTGCTAAATAAATGGTGCGATTTGTAGTAATAATGGTGATGATAATGAATTTTAAAACACCTAACTAATCCCAGTGAACTTTCTGTGATGTTAAGGCTGTAGAACACATGTTTTACTAACAGTGATAATGACTGAAAATGAGGTGATAAATTACTATGCAGATTGTTGATGGCTTATGATTGTCTCAAAAGGAGGACATTCAATATGAACTAATCCTATTTAAATAAATATATAAAAATATAATATATATAAAATATAAATATATAATAAATATATATTTAAATAAATATATAATAAGTAGCATAATAGACATATAGGACTGCATCTGTGTGTAATATATGTGTGTATATATGTGTATACACACATGCATATATATACATGTATATATATATTAACAATAACCTGCTTTATAAAATAAAGTGACACCAAATAACTTAGATAAACACTCCTAAGGTCAAGGGCTCTAGGAGGTAAGAATTAAGGTTGTGTTTGCTCTTTCTTGAATGTTGCATTGTTCCTGGGTCTGTAAGCATAACTTTAGAGACTCCACCAATATAAACACAAAACTACCTAGTTATGAGCCTGTGTTTACACAGTCTGGATCAAAAGCACAGACACTTGGTTCATTTGCATTTGCTTGCCAAAAAATGTCCTGAGTCTTTATTTGAAAAGGAGCAATAATTCATATTCCAGTGCCATTTATTCTCAAGGTTGATTTATATTTACAGTTTTTATTTTAAAAGGCCTTGCAGTCTTTACCATGTCGCCAGCACTTTCTTTTTCTCTTGAGCTGCATTGTTCTTTTCTAAGGAACTGATTGTGTGGCAGATCGTCGGATCATTGCAGGGAGCACAGATGAAAAGCCTGTTATTCCAAAGGATTAAATTACAATTCTTAGTGAACCATTGCCAAGCTATTTTTTTCCAAACCCAGGGAGGATTGGAAATAGGAAATGTTATGCCTTGAAAAAGGGTGGGAACAGTCGAGTGGATGAGGAAGAATAACTATCCCAGTAAGTGTTATTACATTCTCTTCCAGTAAAATCATGAAGCAAATAAAAGATGATAACACTACAAAACAACCAAATGATCAAGAATAATAAACAAATGAATCTGTAAAGAAGTCATGATGTCATGGGATGGATTTTTATTGAGTTCTAAAAATGAGTTGGGGAAATGATACAATGATGTTGCTTGCATGCCCACATTAATGCAAAAATAAAAATAGTTCAGATTCTAACTTTACTTTAGCACTTTCAGGGTTCAAGGTCTGTGGGGGCAGAGGACCTAAGATTTGCAAATTTCTTGACTATGAGCTCTCTTGGAAAGGATTATAAAATGTATTAAGGGGGTAGGGGGATGAAAAGGTGTCTGTATCTTAAAGCAGATTAACATGTTCCCAAAAATCTAATCTGAAACCAAGAAGAGAAGGTAGCTATGTCTGAGGTTCCATATACCAGGAATGTATCTTATTACCTAGGTTAGAACAAGATAAGTAAATTTGGGGAAGAAAACACCATAGAATAAGGATGTTTTAATATTCAATTTTTAAACAAATATTAATGAGCTCAGAGGGAGACACAGGATACAGGTGCCTGGAGAAACTAATATAGGATATAGAGCCTGGAGAAACTGAACTAAAAGGAAACTTATTAGCTTACTGCAATAAGGAGCTTACAGGATACATTTGTGGCTTCTGTTTGTGTATTACTGTAGGAAACAAGAACAAAAAACACATGAAATGTGTTTCTGAAAGTTCAAAAACATGCACTGAGGGTGTTACATGTTTCGGGAACATACTAAGCATGATGATAGGTGTTAGGTTAAAAAGAGGGGTAAGAGCCAGGGGTGGTGGTGCATGCTTGTAATCCCAGTATTTGGGAGGCTGAGATAGGAGGATACGGGTTCGAGGACAGCCTCAGCTATTTAGTGAGGCCCTCCACAACTTAGTGAGACCCTGTTTCAAAATTAAAAGAATAAAAAATAGGGCTTGGGATGTTGCTCAGAGGTAGAATGCCCCTGGGTTCAATCCCCAGTACAAAAAAAAAAAAAAAAAAAGAAGGGTAAGAGACAGTTCCTGCTCTCTAAAAGTCCACAGTACTTTGGAGAAAAGAGACACAAGCAGAAGACCACTGTAAATGTTGGAGCAGAAACTACAAGGATATGTAGCACAAAGGGAGCTGAAGAGCTACAACTCACTTTGTTTAGAGAATTCAAGAAATGCTTTGAAAAGGGAATAGTGTTTAAACTGGGTCTTGAAGGATGAATAAGAGTTCTCCAGCACACAGAAAATGGGTGCAAAGAATAAAGTACATGCAGTGTGTGAGTTCAGGGTGCATGGGTTGGGGAAGTCAGCAGGAAATGAGGTTAGACTGCGAAGAGCCTTTTGCACTTGCTGAGGGATTTGGCCTTAACTAATTAAGTGAAAGAGTGTTGCCAGTTTTTAAAGTGGAGGAATAAGCCAGCATGGTGGCACATGACTATAATCCAAGTACTTGGGAGGCTGAGGCAGGAAGATCACAAGTTCAACGCAAGCCTCGGCAACTTAGTGAGGCCCTCAGCAATTTAATGAGACCCTATTTCAGAATTTAAAAAATAAATAAAGCCGGGCGTGGTGGAGCACGCTTGTAATCCCAGCATTTGGGAGGCTGAGACGGGAGGATCCGGGTTCGCGGCCAGCCTCAGCTACCTAGTGAGGCACGCCACAACTTAGTGAGACCCGGTTTCAAAATAAAGAATAAAAAATAGGGCTGGGGGTATAGCTCGGAGGTAGAACGCCCCTGAGTTCAATCCCTAGTAATGCAATAAATAAATAAATAAATAAATAAATAAATAAATAAATAAAATAGAGCTTGGAGTGTAACTCACAGGTAAAATATTCATGGGTTCAATCCCTAGTATTATAAATAAGGGAATAAGAAAAGA
The DNA here is from genome assembly GCA_004027655.1 of Graphiurus murinus. Taxonomy (NCBI): domain Eukaryota; kingdom Metazoa; phylum Chordata; class Mammalia; order Rodentia; family Gliridae; genus Graphiurus; species Graphiurus murinus. The sequence goes on from PVLC010002720.1 coordinate 44,840, forward strand.
AGGAAGGAAGGAGGGAGGGAGGAAGGGAGGAAGGAAAGAAGGAAGGGAATGACATCAAATGTGGGTCTGGGAACAGAAGCTCTAGCTGTGAGGGGTGGGATAAGGCTCAAGTCTGCAGATAGCAGTCAGGAAGCCATTGGAGTAATGAGAAAAGAGATGAGAAGACGGATGTGACATTTTGGAGATGGTATGAATAGACCTTCATGATCTATTAAGATGTGAAGGGTGAGGAAGAGGGAAAGTTGAAGGGAACTCCAGCTCCAAAGATAGCAATACTGAGGTAAAGAACACTGCAATAGGAATACACCATTCATGACCACAGGCCAGGGAGACTGCCCTTCTGTAATGCAGCATCCTGAAAGGACAAATACTTTACAAAAATCTGTTGTTAATTTAGCAGGACCCTCAGCAACTTGGTGAGACCCTGTTTAAAATATATATATATATATATTAGAGCTGGGGATGTAGCTTGGAGGTAGAAGTCCCTTAGGTTAGATTAGAGGAAGAGGAGGAGGAGGAGGAGGAGGAGGAGGAGGAGGAGGAGGAGGAAAAGTAGAGTACAGAAGACTCCAGATCAGAGAGAACCAGCCAGAATAGTGTCCTCATACTACTGTATCCTAACATGTCCTTGAAGAAATTCAAGAGGGTCAGAAAACATTCCATTGGAATTTTACTTAATTTTAACTATTTCAAAATTCCATTATTAAAAATGAGCACAGTATATCAGATGCTATTAGAACAGAGTACAATGACATGCTAACTAGGTTAACTTAGCACAGTCTTCAGAACACACCAAGTTTCTTCTCATGGCTCATAAATGGAACAGGATCCTGAGATTTCAAGGCAACTTGTTATAAAACTCATATTTCTACCAGTTACAATAGCATATCTTTATAATAAAGAAAATCTTTGATACTATGCAACCAATAAAAGTCACAGAAGTAACTTTGCTACTGAGGTTCATGTAAGATAATAATTGTCAGAATTGGGTGCTATGGTACAAACCTGTAATCCCAGCAACTTGGGATGCTAAGACCCGAGGATATCTGGTTCTAGGCCAGCAAGTGCTAACTAAGCAAGACCCTATTTCAAATAAAAAATAAAAGTGCTGGACATGTAGCTCAGAGGTAGAACTCCCATGGATTTAATCTCTAGTACCACACACATACACACACAAAAGATAATTATCATCAATCTGGGGATGTAGCTCACACTTTTGTATAGCATGTAAAAAAAATTAATAATTGTCATCAAAGCCTCCAGTTTTAATTTTAGCTTATGATATTTATTAAAACAGCCTTATTTTTCTGACTCATTGGATTCACGTAATTGTGATAAATTTGAACTCACGAAATGTTTACTAAAAATAGTCTTAGTTATTTTATATGTTCTGTCTTATATGGACTGAGCTCCTTCATAAGATTTCTTCCAAAAAGGAGTTCCACTTAAAAAAAATAAAGCTTTAAAACCCCTGAACAGAAAGTCCATTATACTAGATTTATTTCTCATAAACTTTATTTCTTAGATTGCTAACCAAGTCTTCAACCTATTACCTTTAAAATTCTAAAACTGTACTTTTGTTCTTTCACCACATCTATGTTCTTCCTCCTCTCTACTTCTTTCTCTGAGCTTGGGATTTGTGCAAGAGAGGAATGGGAACAATCTGATTTGGCAGCATAATAACCATCCAAAATGTCTTTTCTGCTTTTTGTTTTTTTTTTTTTTTGGCTTTATCACAACACCACCAAAATGCAAGATTGGATGAATTGCTTTGAAGTCTGTTTTGAAAATACCTGCTTTCTGATGCAGATATGTGTGAATTCTCATATTTAACATTAACAGCAACTTACTTTGTCATTTTTATACTTTTATTGCAAAAACAGTGGCCTGGTCAGATCCTGGCAAAATACATTCGAAGGGACTAACATTTTTGTGGAAGAGCAAAAAATGTATATAATACAATTTACATGTCTTTTTTGGCTATACAATCTTACATGAGCAATGATCAACTCTTTTGTTATATATAACTTTTTAATGTATTATTTGAACTTCATCAGCAGCTTCTTGATTGGGTCTCAAGCACTAATCAGACCCCTCGCAAGTATTATCGGACACTTAAACATCTTGCATCCATCATGCAGTGTAAGTGGGACCATAATGACTAATTACATTAGCATAATTTGAAAATGCAGAGTGTGAATAGCTTTTTCTCCAAGATTTGTAGTAAAAACCACACACAATAAGACTGAAATGATTTATTATATTACTGGCTTGTTTATGTTATGACATATTTCAGCAGAATGAAACTTCCATTAACAAGAAGAAGAAAGATGTTATGTTTGTGACCAAATTACATAAATTTGTGATGAATATATATAAAAATATGGCAGGGACGGGATACTACTATCCTGTTATGTCCTCTTAGTACATCACAAAACCCAGTTTTCTTAGGGATCTTTTTAGTAATCCACACTTTGCACTTCCCACTTAGGCTTTAGATAAATTTAGCAATTTATGAACCAGTTTCTGTCCTTAAAGTTAAACTATGAGTTGCAGGTGGAGTCAGTGCATATCACAGAAACACATAGCTAAGGGAAATTGTATTCTTAGGGATAAAAAACCCCACACCAAAAACACTTCCCCCTTTTTATAGCCACTTATAAATTTTAAAAAAGTCTTACCACCCAAATGAATATGAGTTTACCGATTCCCTTGCAAAATTTGGGGATATCTGCATTAGAACTGAATTATTCTAAGTATTTGTTACTAAGTTTCAGAACAACGGGCTTCAGATGCAGCTGTGAAAAATGACACAGTCCTTGCCTTCATAGGGCTTAGTAAGAACAGCAGAAAAGAAAACAGTAATTCAAATAACTGTGTAGCTGGGTATGGTAATGCATGCAGTACTTGTGAGGCTGAGACAGGAGGATGGTAGGTTGGTGGCCAGCCTCAGCTACTTAGTGAGGCCCTCTGCAACTTAGTGAGAACTTGTTTCAAAATAAAGAATTAAAAATAGGGGTGGAGGTGTAGCTTGGAGGTAGAATGCCCCTGGGTTCAATCCTCAGTTCCATAAAAATAAAAATAAAAATAAATGACTGTGTAAAGAGTTCCACTGGCAAGGCTTCTTGGTATAATGCCAGAATGGGTACCTGGAAGGTAAGCAGGAGTTCACCAGGTGAAAAGACATGAAGATACAGAAAAAAAATATTTCTGGTCAAGGATAGTAGTTCATGTGGAATGCTTAAGGAACTGAGAATAGTTCAAATTCAAATAATTATTAAATACATGTCAACTGCATATAGCTAAGTCATAGATTCCAAAAAAGTACAAGAGATGAAGCTAGAAGGTATTCAGGGGTCCAGATTTATTCAATTAAATATTAAGGGAGTAGAGAGATATCAATGTCTGAAACAGACATGATAGCTACCATCAAGGAGCTTATAGTTTAGCAAGAGAAACAGATAAAAACCAACCAACATAATAGTGTTCAGTTATAATAAGTGCAGTGAAGAAAACAGGGTTTTGGGAGATTAACAGGAAGAACTTACTTTAGTGGATGGAAATGATGTATCTAAGGAGTGAGCCTTAAAGAATCATAAGAGTCACATCATGAAGGTCTAGTGAAGCTGATTATCAGAGAGTTGGTGCTTTATCTTTAGGCTTATCCACCTTTAAAGGTTTCAAGCAGGGGAGAGATGCAGTCAACTTGGATTTCAAACAAGTCACTCTGGCTGCTATGCAGAGTATGGAAAGAATAAGACAGTAGGTAGGAAGACCAGTTGGATGCCTTTCCCAGCAATCTAAATGAAAGATAATTCACACGTACTAAGATCTCTTGGTAATAGTGGCATTGGCAATAGGCAGGGGAATATTAAAGTACCAACCCTTTTGGCATGAGCACTGTTCCATCAGAACCGATGCTAGCCTCAGCATTAGAGCAGGATCTGCTGGCCTTTGCAGGGGGCCAGGATGAATGGAGCAAGTGGATCCCGGAGGTGGAGCCAGGATGGCAGGGGCTTAGGGCCAACAGCGCTTTACAACCCATGTGGAAATATTTTTTTATGTTTTAGCAATAGATAGAGTTGTACCAGCCTTGGACTTAGGTATAGTAAGCCAGGGAAAAATTTCGGGAGGTGGTTAGGCAAGTGAAAGCCTACATTTTAGTAATGCAAAAGGGAGCAAAAGGGAAGAATTAGTGAGTAGACCCTGGTTTCTGCTGGGGCAACCAGGTAAGCTCATTTATTCACTCAATTATATTTACTCAGAACTCTGTGTCTAAGATACCTGAGAGACTTGAACTGTCAAGTGGCATTTGGACATAGAAGTAAGGAAGAGGGATGCCAAACGAAAAAGGAGAAACCCTAGATAAGCAAAGAAGTTGACTTAACTGAAGGTGATGGACGGGGATGGGGACACCATAGGGCACATGATGTACTTTCACAAATATACCAAAGTCAATCACTAAATTGAACTTGAGAAGGAGGAAGGGCGAGGGAGTGGGGTGGGAATTGGGGAAGGGGTTAAATGAGAAATTTGTGCATGTATGCCTTTATCAGCTTGTACCTAAGAAAGATGTATGATTACAATGCACCAATTAATAAAAAAGAAAGAAAAAAAGAAATAAATGTGGGTGTTTCCAGCAGAAAGATGTCATTTAAAGCTACAGAAAAGATGAGGTCCCCCAGTGAGACAGCAGGGAGAGAAGCAACAAAACCCAGGACAGAGGCCTGAGCAACTCCATGTTGAGAGGTGGTGAAACGAAGAAGCCTTTGAGGGCTGAGAAGGAGTAGCTACAGCTGTAGGAAGAAAAGAAGTCATGTGAGGTTGTGTAAGCTAACAGTGGGGAGTGTTTCCAGAAGGAGCAGGGAGTGGCTGGCTGTGTCAAAAGCTGTTTGGAGATGAAGAAAGAGAGGACTGAAGTCTCTAAGAGACTTAGCAACATGGAAAGTGCTGGTGACCTTGATAAGGGTGATTTAAGTGGGTGGTGAGCAAGGCCATATTGTTTAGGCAAATGAGATGTAGGGAAAGAGACACAATAAGTGCAAAACAACTTTTTGCAGTGATGTATGAGTGGGGGAGCCAGTAAGGGATTTCGACAAATTCCAGGGCTCTGCAAACAGGTGCTCCTGGGTTTTTTTTTGTAAATAAAATTATATTGGAACACAGCCATGTCCATTCATTTATGTATTGTCTGTGATATCTTTCTGATATGATGGCATAGTTGTGGGAGCCCTATGACACCCCCCCAACAAAACTCTTTATTCTCCAGCCCTTTAGAGAAAGTTTGCCAATCCCTGAATTAAACTAAAAGATTATAATGCCCTAGCCCAAATAAATACATACATCTATAAATGCAGGCATAAACCAAACAAATGAAATTTATTTCCCAAGCTAATGTGCTATAGAGATTCTATCAGGTCAGTTTACCAATTTATCAACAAAAGGCAGCTATTGCTTCTTGCTGATACTAAATATCTGGTTTTGACAATACAAATAAACATATTTTATTTGCCACTGAATATCTAGTACTGGAGCTGAGCTTGACTCATGATATGTGTCCAATATGTACTAGTTGAAGCAGGAAAGGAAAGAAGCCAGGTACTAGGCTAGAGAATCACAGGGGGACAAGAAGTAGGAGATCTTCTGGTTGAGGAAAGAGAGGGAAAGGGAAGAGAGTAGTAGGGAGGGGGATGCAATTAAAACACAATATATGTATGTATATTGATGTCACTAGTGAAACCCACTAGCTTATACAACTAATACGAGTTCATATTTATAGTAATTTTTAAAAGACAAAAAAGAGGTAGGGGGGGTCTGTTATGGTCAGATAGAGATGTCCCCGGAAGAGCTCAAAGTCTATACAGTTAAGTCATCAAGGTTATAATCTAATGGATAACCTAGGCTGATGAGCTGTGGCTGGAGAAGGTGGATCCCTGGGGATGTGGCCTTAAGGATTGTGCTTGTGTCTTTGAATCCCCTTGCTTGCTCGCTCTTTCTGCTTTTGGCTCCACAGTGGAGCGCAGACCCTCGCACTCTCCCTCTCTCTGCTTCCTGCTGCCTTGCTCTGAGATCTGTAGACCCTGGGCTCCCATGGACTGAACCTGGAATCTCCAAGAAACTGTGCACAAATAAACCTTCCTCTAAGTGTGTGGTCAGTTGTTCTAGATTATGATAGCAAGAATGTTGACCAAGATAGAGTCTTTTTTAGATTTGGGTAGATAGGAAAGGATTCTCTGGGTAAGATGAACTTAAAATGGAACCATTCCATTAGCATTTGTGGAGACCAGAATAAATTGCGCTCTTCTAAAATTAATTTGGGAGGTAAGGAAAGGTGGGTTGGCAAGATGGGGGTAAAGCTCATGTCAAGGGTATGCTTGATATGAAAACAAAGCCACAAAGAGGCAGTTTGTAGCTTGGCAGTAGGAAAGCACAGTTCCAAATGCTCTTTTTTCATTGTTATGAAACAGAAAATAGAGATGAGCTCAATTTTTGTATAACCCAAACCAACCTATCCCTCAGGAGCAGGACCAGGAGTTGGTCTGTTAAAAAGTAGGTTAAAGCAACAAATTTAAAAAATGGCATTTTCTATAAGCATTAACTGAAAAAATAAGTACACATCATCAATTGACTAATCTTTTGACACAGGGGTGAGGCCTTTTCTTTGAGCACAGGGTACTGCTCTGGAATAAAAGCACACCTCTACATTAACTGAGGTTTAAGGTGGTATAAGGAGAGTGAGAATTTACAGATGAAAAGTGATCTGATCACAGAATCCTTCTAGATTCCTTTCCCACAATCTTTTGCAGCAGTATCACTATACTTTGTGAAGTTTTTAACTCATTTTCACTGAAACAACTCTTTCTTCCATTTCATCTATTTATGTAATAGTTAATGAGATCACATCATTATAATAACAAAATTCAACTGTCATGAACAGATTTAGTCAATAACAACTGCTTTTCAGGGAGCCTACAATTCATATCAGAGCATAACGTACTTTATTCTGTGTGAGGGAACATTATGATACAAAGGAAATAGAGAGTTGGTGATAATGGTGAATCTAGGAAGGGGAGGCAAGTTAAGGGTGTTTTCCTTCAAGGGTGGTGCAAGCATCTTACAGGCCCCAGCTGGTGCCCCTTGAATCACTGACAGACAATCTGCCAGCATCATTGGATCCCCTGAATAGTGACTCAGGGCAGCTGTCCCAAGTCATCCCACTATAGGACCTTGGAGGATTGTGTGTTGGAAGCCACGCATTAAGCACTTGCTTTAGCTTCATCTGGAATGTAGTATATAGAATAATAGATTATTCCTCCTAATAATGAAACATTCAGAGAACTCAAACTATGAAAAACTGGCCTTACATCTCCCATATCAGATTTAGCTTTGTGAAACATACTTAAAATTCTCAAACTGCTGGATCTAGACAGAGACAGTAAAATCTCAAAAAGCATATTCTGGCAGCATGTCACCTTGTAACTAACAAAGAACATCCAAAATAGGCAGAGTTCACTGAACAATATAAAAGTCAGGAATCAAAGCAGTGGTTATTGTATTACTGTGAACTGAGACTGGAAAGCTTTCTGCTTTGCAGCAAATGCCTCACCAGATTTCCATCATATTTCGTGCTAAAATTGAGTTCATAAAAACGATCATATTCTCAATATTTTGGAAAATTATTTCCAATAGTCTGGAAATTATAGAAATAAGATTGCCCTCTGAGAGTTAACTGTCAAATCAAGAATATCATTAATCAAAAATACATATGCAGTATTTTAAGAGATGAAAATATTTTCAATATGAATACATGTATGGTATTAAATATTCTACTTGAGACACTAATGGTAGCAGTTGAAGGGGCTTAAAAGTTTCAAATACCAGTCAGAGGTGGTGGAGCACACTTTTTTAAAATTATTTTTTATATTAATTGGTGAATTGTAATCATACATCTTTGTTAGACACAAGCTGATAAAGACATATATGCACACATTTCTCATTTAACCCCTTCCCCAATTCCCACCCCACTCCCTCGCCCTCCCTCCTTCTCAAGTTCAGTTTAGTGGTTGACTTTGATATATTTGTGAAAGTACATCATGTGGTGCACACTTCTAATCCCAGTACTTGGGAGTCTGAGACAGGAGGATCACAGGTTCAGGGCCAGCCTCAGCTATTTAGTGAGTCCCTCTACAACTTAGTGAAACCCTGTTTCAAAATAAAGAATAAAAAGTTGGGCTGGGTGGTGTAGCTCAGAGGTAGATCCTCAGTACTGAAAAAAAAGGGGTTCAAATACCTTCTTCGACAGACGTGAATATTAAGACCCAGAAGGCTACATAATATGTTCAAGGACCCAAGGTAAGTTATGAATGAATCTAGCCTAAAATCCACATCTCTTTTTTCCTAGTCTAATTTAATGTTTTTCTCATAATAACACCATATGTCTCTACATAGAATTTTCCTTTTTTTTTTTTTTTGATACTGGGGATTGAACTCAGGGGCATTCTATACCCCCAGCCCTATTTTATTACTTTTTCATTTTGAAGCAGGATCTCACTAGGTTGATGAGAGTCTCACTACTTGCTGAGACTGTCCTTAACCTGTGATTCTCCTATCTCAGCCTCTCAAATATTGGATTACAAAGGTGTGCCACCACTCCCAGCTCTAAATAGAATTTTCTGATAAGTAGTGGTCACGCCATCAATAGTGATCTGGTTATCATGGCTGAGTAAAAAATTTTCCCACAACTCTAGAACCAACTTAGGTGATGTCAACAGATGAATGGACAAAGAAAATATGGTATATATTCACAATGGCGTTTTACTCAGCCATAAAGAAGAACAAAATTATTTCATTTGCAGAAAAATGGGTGGAACTGGAGAACATCATGCTAAGTGCCACATGTTTTCTCTCTTATGTAGCAGTTAGAGAAAGGAAGAAAGAAGGAAAGAAGGAAGGAAGGAAGGAAGGAAAGAAGGAAGGAAGGAAGGAAGGAAGGAAGGAAGGAAGGAAGGAAGGAAGGAAGGAAGGAAAGGTATCTCATGTAAATGAGGAGAGATACCAGTAAGTTAGTGGAAGGGGATCAGGGAGAAAGAGGGGAGGGGAGAAAGGGGAGTAGGTATGGGGAAGTAAGCAAACCAAAAAATTTTATGTGTATATGTGAATGTATAACTATGAATCTCACTATTATGAATAAATACAATACACCAATACAAAATTAAAATTGTCCCATAACTTTTTTTTGTGTATGTGTGGTACTGGGGATTGAACTCAGGGGCATTCTACCTTCGAGCTATACCCCCAGCCCTATTTTTTATTCTTTATTTTGAAACCAGGTCTCACTAAGTGGCAGAGTGCCTCACTAGGTAACTGAGGCTGGACGCAAACCCGGATCCTCCAGTCTCAGCCTCCCAAATGCTGGGATTACAAGTGTGTGCCACCATGCCAGGCTCTGTCCCATAACTTAATGATATAAAATAACCACCTGTTAAGCTCACCAAATCTGCATCACAGATTCGGACAGGGTACCTTGGGAATGGCTTGGCTCTGGTCTTCATGGTTTGGGGCTGGGATCACGTGAAGGTTCACTCACTCACCTGTCTGCTGATCACTGGTTGCTATAGCTGGAGCCTCAACTGGGACTGTAGGCCAGAACACATACTGGTAGCCTTTCAAGGTAGCCTGAGCTTCCTTACAAGGCTGACTGGCTTCCAAGGGTGAAGGAGCCAGACAGAGGCCAAATTACCATTTTTAACCCATCTTGGAAGTTGTACAACATGATTTCTCCTATTTTTGTTGTTGTTGTTGAGACACTCATAAAGGTCTACCCCACTTCCAGAGGAGGAGAATAGATTTTACCTCTTAATGAGAAGTAGCATTGTCCCAGAAGAACATGTGGGACCAGAATTACTGCTGTGGCCACTTTTGGAAACTTTACACACTACTGTATTTAGGATTAAAGGTCTTCTCTGCAAAGAGTTAACTGGAGGGAGAAAAAAGGCAGCAGAACAACTAACAAATCATACCTGAAGGCTGAGAGTGCCTGCTCCCTTTCCTCTCCCTCTGGGGAACTTTGCAATCTGTGCTTACTGCAAATTGAATGAGAATAAAGCATTTTAACTCAAGATGATTGAACCTTTTATTTCATTTAACTGTCTAGTTTTGTGTGTTGCAAAGTATGTTTATAGGATATATCCCTAGCATAAAAGCCTTCACAATGAGGAAAAGGGGAGAAATTATTTTAATTGAAGAGATTTTTTAAAAATAGATCATGTACTAGACTATAAAGAAAACATCAATAAATCTCTTAAAGCACAAAGTACACAGACATATTCTCTGACCACAGAATAATAAAACTACAAATTAGGAACAAACATTTAAACAAAAATTTCCCACCCACTTGGAAATTTAAAAATACTCTTCTACATATCTCTTGGGTATAAAGAGGGTAATATGATTGCAATTACAGAATATGTCGAAAATAAGAATAATGAAAACACTACAAATCAAGAGTCATGGGATATGCCTAAAACTATGTTGAAGAGACATGCAAATTAAGAAGGAGTGAATTAGGACAGCAGCACCAGCAGCAGCAGTGGCTGACACTGCATGTCTCAGGCAGTGGCCTATGAGCTTCATGTGTGTCGATTCATTTAATCCACACAGATAATCCACACCTTCCCATGGATCAATTCATCTAATCTTCATTTAATCCACACCTTTAGTTAAATGAGAACATCATGGTTGTTCTCATTTAACAGAGGAGGAATTGAGGCACCGAAAGGATGAGCGACTTGTACAATATTGTGAAACTGGCCCCTATCATATGCCAAGCGGTGTTGCAGGCAGTGGGGTGACAGTGGTGACCTAGACAGGCAGGCTGCATGCTCTTTCATAGCTCCTTGCCACTGCTGAGCAGGGCAGAAGTTGTGGCTCCTCACCAGGCCATCACTAATAATATTCCTGCAGGGAAGGGGAGAGGTAGCTCATTGCTGCTCCGCAGAGGGCTCCATTGATCTGGGATTGTGAAGGTGACCTCATTACCACTGGGTCCTGGTGAAAGCCCTGAAGCTCCACTAGGCCTCCTCCGATGGCTCCCCAACAGGAAGGGAAGAGGAGCCTGTTACTGCCAGGTGGAATACAAGTCCAGGCTCCCTTGTGGTCTACTGGCACCAGGAAAGAGAGTCTGTGTCATTACTACCTGGCAGGGATGAAAATTCTGTCTTCCTGCTCAGCATTTTCACACACCACCTTGGCACATGAATTGGAGAGTTTCTGTCTATGCTAATGAAGGGTTGAAGTCCAGCCTCCCCACTAACACCCTGCTGATACTGATGGCAGCGGAGCCACAGTTGTTTTCTCCCCTCCCCTTATGGTTTTGTCAGGAGTAGAGTGGTTGTTGTCTAAGTTTTCTCTTTTACTAGGCTGACCCTTTCTTCATTCTTTGGCTAGATAGAATAGGCTTGCATTGAGGCCTCTTTTGTCTTTGCCTGTTGGAGTTTGTGGGTTGCTAGCTTATTCTGCTCAACAACTAGGATGTGTGAGGCGAATAAACAAAAAGAAAGGAAGCTAACCACAGGGTTGAACCTCAGGTCCCCAAATCTGTTCTGGTCTGCTTTTTAATTCCCACTTCTTAGGTTTCTTTTATATGTAATGGCCATGAGTTTTTACTTCACTTAGCTGGAGGAATACGGAAAAGAATGTCTACTCCATCTTGCTGTAAGTCTCCCATATTATTTAAAAACAAAAAACAAAAACAAATTTGACAGAATTTGCCCATTCTCAGAGAAGAAAAAAAGCAGAATGACAGAGAATTATTTACAGTGATGGGGGAGAGGGAAGAAATGAATGGGATCTAGGCACACACAGACAGTTTATCCCAAGTCACAAGAGGGGAAGCTAGACTAGATTACAAATTCAGGGAGTTTTGTGCATATGGTGGTGGGTGGATAAGGAAGCTCTCTGGTGTTGGGTTCTACTGTCTCAATAAAATAAGAAGGAAATCAATCAACTGAGAAAGTAGAGGGTCAAGGAAGGCTGGGGATTTGCAGAGAGAAGGTGAATAGGTTGTTTGAAAGCTGGTAGAGGGAACTGACTAGAAAAATACAGCAGGATTGCCAAGCATAATGAAGTTACATACATGTAGGAGACCAGTCTACATAGTTGCTTGTTTTCCTCCAGGTCTAGATATGGAGTGGACAGATAGATTTGGGTTTAATCAATAATCATTGCCAGATTAAATATTAAAAGAAAAAAGGCATAAGGAAACAGAGGGTACATGCAAGGGAGTGATGGTGATGACAAGAATACAAAGTCAGTCCTGTAGTATGGCACAACTGCAAAAGGCACTATTTGCACCATATTTTGCCACACAGTGACCCTTCACAGATTCTAATCTGAATGGGGATGAATTTGAGAAGGGAGATAATAAACATTTGGGGATGATTGGATTAGCAGCCTTAATGGAGTGAAGAATCGTTGAAATGGGACTCAACAATTAAATGGTTTAGAGGCATTCAAGACAAGAGGTGATGGCCATTAGAGTAGATATTTGAAATTAAAAGATTTAGGAGATAAAACAGATATTGGAAATGAAAAGTTCTAGGGTAATATATGAGAATGCATAGGTGGAGCGGGGTGGATGGAAAACTGTTGGCAGACTTGATGCCCTCATTTACCCTCCCATTGAAAATAATTTAAGATGGTGAATAAAATATAGAAATATTTTTCTAAATGCATCAATGAACTGGCAATAGAGTAAGGCCAAATGAATTCAAAGCAAGGCCCTAGCGAGACATTCAAGGCACTAGTGCAGGCTTTTGCACTGAAGACTTTGACAGACCCAGGGGATCTTGAAATTCAGCTTTCACAGCCTTAATAGAGAAGGATAACAGGTTGCAAAGCCCAGGACCAGTCCAAAGAAAGTAATCTCAAAAAACAACATCTACATAAACTCAAAAGGGTATGCTAGAAAGAAAATTACCCTGACAACAGACAACAAAGACATTTGCTTATCTTAAAATTTGGCACTGGACAAAGGAGAAGAAAAATCATCCTTGAAAGTTTATAAGTACAGGCCAGTCCTTATGTGTATTTTGCTGCCTAAGTTTCACTACCTGGGTGGTCTGGAAAAACTTTAAGCTGAGAATTTAGTTTAAAGTGGCCTTCCTTCGGTAGTACTCACGGGCATCTGGCAGAAACAAATGCAAATCCTCTTTAAATGAACTCCCTTCAATGTGGGCTTCAAAGAATTCCCATAGAAATATGAATCCACACTTACAACACAAAAGCAGAACAAGTGACACCCAACACGAATAACAAGCAACTGAATATCACTCGCAAAAACCGTAGCCAGTTATTGGAAAAATCAGGTGGGGCAACATTTATATACAACTTAGAAGAATGAGAGAGGTAGAATCTAGGGAATCATCATTTGTGAATAATGAGATGTTTTACATAGTACAGGAGAACCTATGTATAAATTAGAATTAACAAAGATGCTACTCTAAAAGTCAATGTTTTTGTCAGGCATGGTGGTGCATGCCTGTAATCTCAGTACTTAGGAGACTGAGACAGGAGTATCACAGGTTCAAGACCAGCCTCAGGAACTTAGCAAGCCTCTTAGCAACTTAGTGAGACCCTGTTTTGAAATTTGAAAATTAAATACAAATGGCTGGGGGTGTAGCTTGGAGATAGAATGCTCCTGAATTCCCGAGTTCAATACTCAGTACAAAAAAAAAAAAAAAAAAGTAAATATTAAAAAAATGTATTTCAATAGTAATGCCAGCAAAAATTCATAGAATGTTTAATTAACAATACTACAAGAATATTAAATACCAAGATAAATTTAGCAAAATAAGTGTGAAGTCTGTACAGAGAAAATCATAAAGTTGTTGACCAAAATTAAAAGAGGCCTATGTGCGGAAAAAGGTATTATATTTAGAGATAGAAGGATGTGGTGTTGTTAAGTTTTCCAGATTGATACATACATTTAACTTAATTACATTTGAAACCCCAATATGGTGAGGTTTTGTTGTTGTTTTCTGTAGAAGGAAGGGTGGCATGGGTCTTGACAGATTCATTCTCAAGTGTATCAGAGCTGGCATTGGAAATCAATTGGGAAAGTATGGATGCTGAGGCTGGGTATTCATATAGAAAAAAATGTATTTGAACTCTGATTTCACATCTTATGCTAAAAATCAATTCTAGGTGTTTTAAAGACAATGTTTGAGCTATAAAACTTTTGCAACATAAGAGGATGCTCTTTTCAGTAAAAGGAAGGGAAGATAGAAAATCACTGACATTAAAGGATCATATTAAAGTCAACCAAATTAAATTTAAGAATTTCTATTCATCAAGAGATACCTGAGAGTAAAATGATGAGCCATAAACGGGGAAAGGATGTTTGCTATTCCTATGTAACAAAGAATTAGTATTCAAACTACATAAAAGTTATAAGCCCATAAGAAAAGGGCAACCTAATTTGGTTTAAGTGGGGAAAAGATTTGAATGGGCACTTCACTAGAAAGAGGTTACAAAACGAAAAAGTGTATGAAAATATATTCAACTCCATTTGTAATCTGTGAAATGCAAATTAAAACCACAGTGGCATATTATTTCAATTTCATCAACTTGATAAATATTTTTAAATATGAAATTAGAGAATATGGGTGCCACTGAATTCTTATACTTTATTGGTGGAAGTGTAAATTATTTCATAATCATTTTGGAATATAATTTGGCATTATCAAAATATATACCTTTAACTCAGCAATTCCACTCTTTAATATTTGGCCTAGAGAAACTCTTTACACATGTACTATGAAACTGGCACAAGGATGTTCGTAGCAACATTAATTGTAATAGTACAAACTATTCATTAACAGTAGAATGGATTAAAATTAATGGTATATTCATATTATTAAAACAAGAGTAAAAATGGATAAATTATGATCATTTGCAATAACATGGACAAATCTTAGGAATATATTGAATAGAAAAAAAAGTCACAGAAAGATCTATACAGTAAAAATTCCAAAGCTCAAAACCATGCAAAATCACATATTGTATATGTTCTGACATATATGTGCATGTGGTAAAACAGAAGTAAAATAAAAGGAATGATGAGGAAAGAAGGATGTGTTTGGACAGGGATATAGGGGCTTAAATGTTCTATTTGTCTAGAACAATGGGCACATGAGTGCTGATTGTATTGTTATTTTTATACATAAACATTCATCTATTCTTTTGAATTATTATTATTATTATTATTATTATTATTATTATTATTATTACTAGTGCTTGGGGTTGAACCCAGGGCCTTATGTATATTAAACATATAGTCTACCACTGACTGAGCTATACCCCTTGCTCCTGTATTCAATATTTAATAAAAATAAAATTCAAAGCTCTTTGGGGTTGAGGAGGTAAAAGTGGTTTATCATAGCATTTTTTTCATGCTAGAAATTTGGAAACAGTGAAGGTCCCTTGAGACTAATTAGATAAATTAAGGTACATCTCCATGACACACTAGTGAGTAGCAATGAAGGATGATGAATTACAAGTGCATGTACTGCTATGAGAAGACATTTCTCCTATAGTAGGAGAAAAAAAGAAAGTTACAGAACAATATGGCAGCTCATTTATATAGGAACATATAAAATACACACATATAAGAATTTTAAAAGTATTTTTGAAGCACATCAAAAAGTTAACAGTGTTGGGATGTTGTTAGGTTTATATGTCTTTCTTCCTGATTTCTCCTATTTTTGATACCATAGACATATATTACTCTTACATCAGAAAACAAATCAGAGGAAGAATAACAAAGAATATTTAAGAAAAATTAGAAAGACTATGACTATTTGGAAATGACCTTCACAAAATATGGTTACTCTTTGAAGAAAATGGCTAAACTCTTTTTTGAGCTAAAAGGTAAGACTTGAAAATAAGTGGATTGTGTGTGTGTGTGTGTGTGTGTGTGTGTGTGTGTGTGTGTGTGTGTGACAGAGAGAGAGAGAGAGAGAGAGAGAGAGAGAGAGAGAGAGGGAGAAAGGGGGAGGGAGAAGGAAAATTTTTCTGGAAAAAACTAAGTAAAATAAAGTTAAATTCTCCTAAATGTATAGGATTAAAATAATCAAAATCCCAATAGAATTTTTAAAAATTGATAAAATGGTTCTAAAATTCTGGAAAAATAGAACTGTTGATAATAGAATTCTTTTTTGGGGCCCAGGGAGTACTAAGGATTAAACCCAGAGGCATTCTACCTCTGATCTGCACCACCAGCCCTATTTTATTTTTATTTTGAAATAGGGTATTGCTAGGTTGATAAGAGTCTTACTACTTGCTGAGGCTGTCTTCGAACTTGCAGATCCTCCTGTCTCAGTGTTCCAAGTACTGGGATTACAAGCATGCGCCACCATGCCCAGCCAATAATAGAATTCTGAAAATCAAGAAACCAAGAGGTTAAGTTTGCTTTAATGAATATTAAGATGTATGATAATGTGATAGACATTGACCACTATGATACAAATAGGAAACTCTTATTAGATATCTAATAGAAATCACTTAAGCATTTCTTTGTACTTTTGAGAGCAGTGTATGATGAAGTGATTGTAATAAAGTGGCAAATCATTTAATAAATGATGTTGGAAAATGGCTTTAAAAAGGTAGTTAATTTTTTACCTTACATATGTGCTCCAAAATAAATTCTAGATAAGTTAAAGGAATGTAAAGGAGAGAGAGAGAGAGAGAGAGAGAGAGAGAGAGAGAGAGAGAGAAGAGAGAGAGAGAGATTGAGAGAGAGAAAGGCATTGTAAGCTAGAGGGAAACACAGAAATTATCTAGTAGATTTAGAATGGTATAAATCACTAAGTCTTGTGTCTATTGGGCTAACTAATAGTCTTGACTACCAACTTTCTTTATCTTTTCCTTTGCTTCTTTTGATTTTCATAACACACTCCCCTGATTTTTTTTTATATTTTCCTAATACGTTAGCTACCACTCCTCTAGGCCCTTTGGAGGTTTATCCTCCTCTGGAGGCCATTACATATTTGAGTTCCTCAGGGCTCATTCCTTCTCCACACTTTGTCCCAAGGTATTCTCATTCATACCCATGGCTCCAATTACCACCTCTACTCAGGTGATGCACAAATTTAACACAATCCCAGCCATTTCTAGCTTCTTTAGTATTAGGCTCCACACAGGAAGCAGGTGGCACACTCAAAATGGATAATTAGGTAGATTTTAGTTAAGAGATCATTTACAAATTGTTCAGGGAAAACAACAAAGGATGATGATACAATATCTCAGGGAACAATTATTGTCTTAGGCCTAAAAGAGCAAGGAAGTGGAAATGATTACTGGAGGGGGGCAGGGGCAGCTAGAGTGATGGGGAGAAAGAGACTGGAAAAAGGGCATGAGAAGGGGGAAGCAAAAGAGGAAAGTTTGAGAGAATAAAGGTAGGAAGAGAAAGATGTGGGGAAGGACAGAGAATGTAGCACGATAATTATATGGGATAAGTACTCAACCTCCACTCTCTTCAGTCTTCTGCCTGTGCTTCCCATTGGCTGAGCCTAACTAAAAGCAGAGGACATGAGAGCAGGTTCATGGAGATACATAGGATATTGACTTGTTCCATACAGGTCAGACCCTCTGGACATAGCACAATAGAGAGGGGCAGAGACTGGTTCTGCACAGGCAAGAAGAAGATATCTACTTAGCATTCACCTCCTACTTGGCTTCTTCTCTAGGATAACCCAAGGGTATTTCATACTCAACAGATTCAAAATTGAACTCATGGACTGCTGACTCCATATCCTCTCCTCTAAAAACCAACCAACCAACCAAACAACAACAACAACAACAAAAAAAAAACAAGCACAAAACTGGTCCAAAATCGTCCTTTTTTACTGTTTTCTTTCTTCCTTTTGTTTCTCTTATTATCATTATTAGTAGTAGTAATAATAGTAGTAGTACTGGAGTTTCTTCCTCTGAGCTATACTCCCAGCCCTACTTTAACTTTTTATTTTGAAACAGGATCTCGCTAACTGGCTAAGGAACTCACTAAGTTGCTGGTGAGCTTGTAAGCCTCCTTTTTCAGTTTCCCAAGTACTGGAATTACAGGCATGTACCACCATACTTGCCTTCTTTCTCTTTTTAATAACTCAAATTTATCCTCTTAAATGTCTTGTTCTTAAGTTTTGTTGTATATATTTAAGGCATACAATATGATGTTTTGATATACATATGAATAAAGTTACTAGAGTCAAGCAAGTTATAATTTCTGTCACTTGTGGGGCAAGAAGATGCTTGCAGTAGCATGATAAGAGAATGGACTAAAGTAGTGTTGTAAAGATGGAAGGAACAAGATATATTGAAGTGGATAGATTGAAGAGTTATTTAGAAAACAAAATTAATAGGACTTGGTATAGGATGAGATGTTGGAGGTAAACATTAATGTGATTGTCAAAGGTGACACCTTCAATGGTTTCCCATAGATTTTAGGAAGGAGAGACAACTTTTCAGCATGGACCTGCATGGCCACCCTCTCCCATCTCCATCCCCGCATCTCTTGAACTTTCCAGCTGCATCTCATATCAAGCCCTTTTTGGGACCTGGGCTACATTTTCATTCATTCAATCCTGCATATCTCCTATGCTTGCTCCTGAGCAGAATATTTACACCCACAGTTTTCACTGACTATGATGCTCTTACCCAGCTACCTAATTCCTTTTCATCATTCACAGTTCAATCATCACTTCCTCAGGGAAGCTTTCCCTGGCTTCCCTAGTTAAGTCTAATTATCCTATTAAAGTTCTCATATATTGTGTACCTTATCTTTTTATGATCCAGCCACTAGCAGCTCATATTAATTTGTGTGGCTAGTGTCTAACCTACATTCAATTCCCTACCAGGGTACAAACTCATGAGGACACAGGCTGTGTCTTTTTTGGCTCATTTATATTCTTAGTGCCTGGTATCTTATAGTACACACACACACACACACACACATACACACACACACACACACACATACACACACACACACACACACAAATAAAAGCAATGGAGTATATCACAAGAAAAACACTGATAAAGAGCTGGATGTGATGGTGCAAGCCAGTAATCCCACTATGTGGGAGGCTGAGACAGGAGGATCACAAGTTCAAGGTCATCCTCAGCAACTTATCAAGATTCCATTTCAAAATAAAAAGGGCTGGGGGTGTAGCACAGACATAGAACCAAAAACAAAACAAACAAACAAAAAAAACCCACAAAAAAACCCACTAATAACTAATAGTTTAATTATATTACAATCATTTTTAATCTACATTAAATAAGAACAAGGAACAAATGATAAACTTGGAGAAATGTTCAAGATATAAAGACAATTTACTATCTACTCAGTAGAGAGTTCTTGCTATATCAACACTAAATGTATTGGTAATACTCAATAGGAATTGTCAAAAAGTAACAACATATTCCCTCAGACAAAAATAAGTAAATAAAAGGGTTCTGACAACTTCTCATTTTGAAAATTGGAACCCCAAATCAAACTGACCTAACACTATGGAAATATATTATCCTATGCAACCCAGAAAGCCAGATTGACTTCTCTCAGCATCCCAAGATAGTGACCAGCAGCAACTAGGGGCAACATGCTTTCTTCTTCTCATCCTTCATTCGTTCTCTAGCAATGAAATATGAATACTTCTTCTTAGCCTTGTTGGCTCAACTTAGAACCGACCTAAATCAAATCTCCTGTCAGAAGAATGTCATGTTCTGATTTGTAATCATTTACTAGCAAGAGAGATTGGATTACCATGCTTGATTTATATTAATCAGGGCCCATTCCTAGAGCTGGAGTCAATTCTGGAAAACACATTGTTGATGAAAAGTCAAATACAATGCCCATTACAACTGGCCAGAAAGGAGAAATAGTCAACTTTAGGAGTAAAGAAAATACACGAAAGAAAAATAGTAGTGAAGCACTTTTCAACTCTTAGGTTTTAAAGTTTGCTTTTAACCTAACAGCAAAAAGATGGGTGGTAAATTGATTTAACTTTACTGAAGGGCAATTTGGCAATATATGAAACAAACCTTTAAAACGTTTGCAACAAATCTTGGAAAGTATAAATGTATATAGAAATAGGAAGGAAACAAAAATGTTCAATGGTTGTCATTGGGCAGTGAGTTTGTAGGTTATTTTTATTTTATTTTCAATATTTTTCAAGTTTTCTTTAACAAGCCCAAAACAGTTATTTAAACAAAAAGAACATGAAGTAACAACTTATTTCTGAACATGAACAACTTCCAGTCAAGAATTTCCTCTAGAAGCTTGAGTAAGGGCAGAAGTAATTTGGGAGATTCCTTTTCTCTCTAAAGGTGATGAAAAGAAAATGTCTGAATCAAAGACTCTAAGTTAAAAAATTCTCTGCTTTTGGGGTTCAAGTTTAGCCTGATTGTCCTGGAATTCAGGGGCGGGGGAGAAAGCATAAAACTCCACAGAAAGACACATAGTTAAAACAGAACATTTGGCATTTTATTACCTGTCCTTTTAATTCAACCTCTAATTCAATTCAATAGACCCTGGCCTCCTGGTTCTAGATTTAGCTTGGTTTAATGTCTTATTCATTGAGGAGGAAGGTTTGGGCATTTTTTAAAAACATGAGCATAGGAAAATTTCTGAACTTATTGTAAAGATTGGTCTAAACACCTACAATAAAGGAACATGTGTCGTTGAGCTGGGATTTCCTATAGATATTTGACCCAATGTAATTTTGTGATGATGTTCTTTCTTCAGGTTTAATTTCATCATTTCCTCATTTATTCTCAGATCACTTTGTTAATTCTCTCTTTGCCTTATCCATTGACTCAGAATAACCTTGGATCATTTGCTTAAACTTTGCTATGTCCTTCCTGAAACAGCACTCTGTGTGGATTTCCCTCTCTCCAAACATCTTTACTATTTTGCTGAAGTGAAGGAACCCTGGGGTCTGTCTGGATCTATGAGTTTAGAATAGCACCTAGACTCCACTTAAAGGCTTAGAAACAGATCTTTTACCCAGAGGATATGGGAGTATGTATGCCAGCAACAGATTCTGCTCATCAGTCTTCCAGCAGTTACAACAAGCCAGCAGTTCAGTCTGTGCCTAAGTTGGCCCTGAGTAGACAAACAAGGACAGCAGAGAGGCAGGAAGTGGGCTTTGGTTGATTTCCATCTATTAGCAGCAGCTTAACATGCTGGGCAGCTCTGTTTCCCATTGGCTACATCTGCTAAGAGCAGCAGGATGAGGGTTGACCTATATCTGCCCAGTGTAGGTCAAACCCTGAATTTGTCTGCAGCAACCTTCTGTCTTTCAGGACACCGGGTTTAACTTACTGCCCACCACATACAGTACTTTTGTCAGGAACTGAGATACCCTCCACCTGCAAGGAGCTTACACCTGTGGGTTTCTCCATTCTAGATTTTTTGCTTTCTTTCTCACTGCCTCTCTCTCCTGTTAAGCTCTTACCATTTTTATCCCCTGTTTGTGCATCATCCTCTGGCTCAGAGGGGATGTGATGGTCACAGCTGTGCTCCTTCTAGCAATCGCAGTAACATGAGCCCTTTTCTGCCTGCCCCAGTTTCCATCTGACCAAGCTGTGCCCATTCTTTTCAGTGTAGTTGCTACCCTAAGTTGGCACAAACTCATGCCCACATGTGCCCTTCTGGGCCACCGTTAGTTTCAGAATGTGTCAGTTGCTAATTACAACTGCAGCTGCGGACAGAACTACAGTATAAACAAACACACCAGGTCAGTCCTAACCTCTCCGTGCAGTAATTATTTTTTGATAGTTTTAAAATTCCAATTTTTTTTTTAGATAGATTTTATTTGGACTTTTTTGGGGGGGAGGATTGAATCCAAGGACATTCTCCCTCCAAACTACACATCCAGCTATTTTTTAAATTTATTTATTTAATTTTGAAATAGGGTCTCACTAAGTTGCCGAGGCTGGCCTCAAACCTGCAATCCTCCTGCCTCAGCTTCCCAAGTACTGAGATTATAGTCATGTGCCACTACTCCCAGCCAAGTATTTAGATTTTTTTTTTTTATGTTACAGAACAAACTACTTGATCTTTTATTTCAGCAGCTTCTATCTAAATGTGGCAGAGCTCCTTTCCTTTTGTCTTGGCTCTCAATCAATATGCGTATGTCATTTGGGGTCTCAGTTGGTGCATATTTATTTATACTGGGAAACATCCCAGCCAGTTCTGCCTTCACGCCAAAGCATCCCTGTGGGCTTCTGTTTACAGTTGCAGACATTGCTTTCCATTACCTGTTACCATTTCTTCACCAAGCCCTTCCTGTAACAGTAAAGAAGCCCAAATGATGGAAAAATTATTCTAGCAACTCAGGTCCCTATGCGCACCAGCCGCATCACAGTAATCTGAGATGGAAAAGACCTATTAAGTCATCCTACTGATTCTCTGAGGGCTTGCAGTGGTTTTTTCCTTTCTTGATATGCTGATCTACTCTTCAGTGCCTTTTCCAATTGCAAATGGCACAAGGGCAGGGGCTTCCATCCCTTGGGGCGGGGCGGGGGGGGGTACCCAGTACAGTCTATTATAGATCTCTCCATTAGGGCACATGACCTGCTCAGCCACCTAAATCATTTTTGTTTTGCCTTTCATTTTTGTCACTCCTTCTGCTGTCCCTTTGGACCACAGTAAATAATTTCTCAGTGTCCAAGCTATTTACACCCTTCAAGAACTTGAGGCTGATGGCCCAGTCCCTGTTTAGTTAGAGCCCGGTGGTCACGCTGGGAGACTTGCCTCTGTCATCTTCCCTCTGAAGGCGGTCCCTTCAGACTTATAAATCATATTTGTTGCTCTCAGTGAATGCCCATCAGTTTCTCAATAATTTGCCTCATTTCTTTGTTACTCACACTGCTCAGGAAAATCCCCTTTGTTTGGCTCTGTTACTGCAAAAGAAGAAGATGATGGTAGTAGAATCTACTTACAGAAAACAGAGCAGAGGTCTCCAGTCACCAGGCATCACCCTACCCAGGACAATGGAGTCACCTAGCCGGTTATCTTTGACTCTCATACCTGGATGTGGATCGCTGTGCTCACAGCAGTTAGGTGTGCATGTACAGATGGGAACAGTAGGTCTGTATTCTGTATATTTTGTTAACTCCTACTAGTTGTTTAAATCATTTTACTGCCCATCTCATTTCCCAGTTGGAAAAGCTTCCTTAAACTCCCTCAAGAGAATGCTAACTTCTACTTTCTGTTACTACAGAAAGTAGTACTACACTTACTAATATCAAACTGAATGACATCAGCAAGGTCGGACACCTTTGCTGGAGGGGTATTTCCTTTACTTTGAGACAGAATGTGCCCTTTACCTTGAATGAGCTGGAATGGCAAACCAGAGAACTGGGGCAGTGGTCGTGTCATGCAGGGTCAACAGTGGTCAGCCTGCCTCCTTGGTCTCCCTCTCCAATTAATGGCTACCCTTCTAACGTACCAGCTACAGTGCTGAATTTAACAAGGTCATGTGCTTAGTGTTCATATTTATGCAGTAATAATAAGAATAATGATACCAACATGGGCATTATGCAAGACATTGCAAACTGTTTTCAGCTACTACATAACTCTGTGTAATAGTTAACAACCACCCTGGAAGGAGGAAATTATCTTTATTTACCAGGAAGGCTTAGAGAGTTTCAGTTATCCAATTTCACAAATAATCTGATAAATTCTCCTTTTGAGTCCCTCTTGCTCTGCCTCTGAAATAACTGGGGGGGAAATGCTTTCTGAGCAATATTTGAAGCTGATTGCATGGAAGTTCCTAAAAATCACTGAAATGCTAGCCATGTTAAAAAGTTTACTGTGGTCTTAGTTGCTAAAAATAGAATAACTAGGCATCATCCACAGTTTAATACAAGCCCTATTGTTCATAAATAGGATAATTTAGTTGTTATTCGATGACAGAAAGAGTATATTAAAATTTATAAGACACAGCCTGCTATCTCTTTCTAAACAATAATGTAATATTATTAGGCATGGACTAAAAATGAGCTTATCTCTTCAAATGCCAATTCATATCCTAAGGGTATCTTTTTCTCCTGCAAAGTTGATGAGATTGTATATAGCCAAGATAAAAATGGAAAGAGGTATATTTCAATAAATGTTAATAACATGAGTTGAGGGAAAAAAGGGCCTAAAAACGTTGACTTTTATGTATGAATATAAAAAGCAGAAATATAATTTTTACCTACTATGAGGTAAGGGAGGCATAGTATCCTAAAAGTGTGCTAACAGACAAGCAAAACAGGATATTTTATTTATGGTATCACTTACATTCACATAGAGCTAATCGATATTTTTAATTTGGCACAAATGTGGTTATAGTAAGAGAAAGGCCTGTATTAAAGGAGTTTTATGCCTAATGGAATTGAAGTACCATCCAAATAAAAGACTCTCTGCTTCCACATTTTGAACAAAATCCAGATCAAGAAAATTATGTTTTCAAGTGAATCACTCCCTTCTGTGGCCTGGCTGGAGAAGGCAAATTGCATGTGTATGCATATACTGTCAACACGGAGACGTGTGCAAGTCTCCATCTTTGTCAACAGGGAGGGCAGCATTATTCATTCTGTATCAGCCTGTGGGCTCCTGTTGTCTGGTGTATGGTTGGATCTAAATTGGACTTTGTGATAGCCCTGGATGGTGTCTCTGTAAGTTCACAGGAAGAAACTATTAATCAAATGCATCCTTAAAGATGCATCCTTCCTGATGCCAGCTGTATTTTGCTGTACTCGTTGTTTAGTTGCAAAAAAGAAAAACCCTTACTGTTTTTTAATTACTGCAAATGAAATATATGTTGATTATGGCAAAGTTGAGAAATACAAGGAAGGAAAAAACAAACTGATGGTTTTCATGTGGAAGTAACCACTTTTGATACATCCTTCCAAGCCTTATCTGTACCTTTTTATATATGTTTATGTATTTATATTTTAAAAAACAAGTTGTTGGTTTTAATCTTCCATACTAATGACTGGTTGCTTTGTTCCTTTAATATCTTTGAAGGACTTATTAAAGAACTGATGCTGTGTTCAGCTGATATAAATAGGGTGACAAAAATACTTAAATGGATAGTTTAAAAAATTGAGACTTTATAGGAATATTTTGAGGCTCTAGGTCTTTTAAATGCACAAGACACTTTCTACAGCTAAACCTTGGATAAATACCTAGAAGACATAATATACCTCGTGTTTTTAATGTGATTAGGGTAAATGAGCCTTTTCTACCCATTGTAGTATATTGGTGATCTTCAGCACCATGCAAAGGGACTGAAGCCAACTAGACCAAGCTTTAGGAGTTTAGAGAGAGAAGCAGGAGAGAGCAACCTAAGGTCCCCAGTGTTGTCCTTCAGCTCATTGTCTTTCCTATCAACCTCCTCCTGATGCTTGTCATCTTTCTTTGCTCCCAAGCTCAGAACTACTTCTTGGGAGCATTCTGTAGCATTTTCAGTTTACTCTTACTCTTTTTTTCTTTTCTTTTCTTTTTTTTTTTTTTGTACTAGGGATTGAACCCAGGAACATTCTACTTCTGAGCTACACCCCTGGCCCTATTTTATTTTTTATTTTTAAATAGAGTCTCACTAAGTTGCTGAGGGTCTCACTAAGTGGCTAAGACTGGCCTCAAATCTGAGATCCTCCTGTCTCAGTCTCCCAAGTACTGGGATTACAAGTGTGCACCAGCAACCTTGGCTCTAGACTACTCTGAACCCATAAATATGAATATGTCTATGGGATCCTTAGGACTTTAGACAGAGTTTTAATTTTTAAACTGTATTGAATATAGTTCATCAAATGCTTCATCATTTGATGAAATCCTTCATCAAATTTGAGACACCGTTATAAGTTGTACCATTATTTTAAGTGGTGCAAAAAAAGAGATACTGCTAATTACATTTAACATGCCATTTATTTTAAATTTTATCCACATTTCAGAGATGTTAAAATGTGAACCAGTGTTATAATTAATGAACTATGGCATTTACTTAACACCTAAACATTACATAAAGAATATTCAATCATGCATCATGAAAACATTTTTAGTACTCAGTTCATAGTAAATTATGTACAGAGAAATTCAAATTAAAACAGATACCTTTGACATTTAATTAATTTATTTATTTTTGGACTGAAATAAAAGAAAAATGCTCATATTTTAATATTTATGTTCCCATAGAGAAGATTTCTTTTCCGGAACTTACATGCTGTCTCAGAGTAAAACAGAGGCCATCCGTGTGATCATGAATCTCCTTGTAATTTTTTCTTGGAGACAGCCAATTTCCCAGACTATCCTTTTACCTCAAGAAGCATGACTGGGTTTTTTTCCTTTCATCTTCAAGCTTTCAGTTAGTCACTTAATTTAGTTTTTAAAAGTTCAGCAGGCTTAGGAAATGCATATTCATTCCAGTTTGTGAATATCTCATCTCTTTTACAGGACCAGTTTAATCACTAGATTTTACAGATGAAAAAAATGAAACTCAGACCAGTCACCTGATTTGTCCCTCACCATTCAGATGGGTTCTTTTCCTGTCTAGAAAAGTCCAACACAAAGTCCAGGCTTCCTGAATCCTCCTTTAATCTAACAGGTCCAAATGTGTTCTGTTCTTTCAGTTGCCTAAGAAATATGTTCTTGGACAGATTTTCTGATATGGAAATCCATCTTCTTTTTAACCATTCTACCTTGTATTGGCAGATGCTGTCTGGTTTCCAAATCTAGAGTCACATAGTTTCCCCTGGGGTGAAGAAAGAGACATCCCGTATTTATGCACAAGAGTAATCTGCTACCTGGAATATAAACACAGAACCACTATGCAGCCAAATATAAATTAGCTCTAAGTGGGGCAGAGTAAAGTAACAATTTGTCATAGGCTCTCATCCTTTTCCCTTTGAATTTTACTTTGAATTTCTCTTGTTTTCTTGATTTAAAATCGATTATCTTTAAAGTGCATGACAGAAACAGGAAGAAACATAAAAGTCAATGTTTAAAATGTGAAATTTTCATGAAGTTTAGAAAATCACACTAAGCATATGCAAGGGAGTTCAGGAGCCTGTCATCTTGGATGGAATCAGTTTACCCAGCCATCTATGCTGAATTGTACAGCTATACTGAGCTGCCTCCAGTCTCCTTCTCCCACACCTATTATTGTGCCTTCTGGGGCCCAAGACAAACCTGTTAGCTATAAAATAAGCTAGATAAGGTGGGATCAGACTTGGTATATATCACCCAAACAAACTTGAAGCAGAAGTCTGAGTAGCCATAAGGAAGCTGAACCCCAGAAAGCATGAATTGGCAATGGTACTGGAGGGAAACATACAAAGGCTTCTGAGATGGTCAAATGATGAGTTTGGAAAGAACAGGATTGATATGTGAGGTATAGACCCTAACTGCATTTTATTTATTTATTTATTTATTTATTTATTTATTTATTTATTTATTTATTGGTGCTGGGGACTGAACCCAGGGGTATGCTACCACCAAGCTACACCCCCAGCCATATTTTATTTTTTATTTGGAAATAGTCTCAGTAAGTTGCTGAAAGCCTCATTCAGTTGCTGAGGATGGCTTCAAACCCGAGATCCTCCAGTCTCAGCCTCCCAAGTACTTGGATTATAGTTTGTGCCACCACAGCCTGTTCCTAACTGCATTTTTTAAATGGCCACATTTGACAGAACACTTCCTTATTCTTCAACTAGCAAACTACTTGCTATTGAGTCATCTGAATTTTTTTTGTTTCCCTAAATTAATATTTCTGTTCTCAATCAGAGTGGGAGACAATTGAATCAAAGTTTAAATGTTTAAAATTCCACTGATATTTCAGAAACACTTTCTTATCAGTTATAATTGTAGCATCTTTTGCTAGGTAACTGAAGTTTTCTTGATCTTGAAAAACCAAGCATTTTTGCTGAAATCATTGTGTTAATGTGTCCTCATCTAGAAATATGACCCCTTCAAAATTGGGGATATTTAAACATTCTAATTTTACTAAACATAGCTGATTAAAATATATTTAAACAGGTGTGTATGTGTCTTCAAATGGACGATGATATTTTCATAGTAGAATTTTAGATATACTCTTTGTTTTTGTCATAGTAAAGGACATATCTAAATTCAAAACTATTTCTAATCACAAAAATTAAAAATTCAAGTAACAGTGTGATGATATAGTCCTAGTATTTTCTTTATATTTCAATATTTTGGTTTTCTAAACATAAATAGAATGATTAAAAACATTGAATTATATCATGCCTTCATTTTCTATTTTTATTACTCATTAAAACCTTGGTAAATATGGAAAATGAAATGAACTATATAATTATACTGTGTCAAAGGTTCCTTTAGACATCACCTACATTAATTGCAAGGCTGGAAGTGTGTGTGCCAAGTGGCTGATAGGAAGTTCTTAGATCAACAGCTATCTTCTGTAGAATTCCTTTGCTCTTTAGCTCATCATTAAAACATAACTACCAAGATAGCCAGCATTTATTGAGTGTTTACTATGTTCCAGGCACTATGCCAGGAACTTTAGAATTCTTATTTACTTGCAACTTTTAAGAATCCCATAAGCTACTATGATTATTATCTCCGTTTCCCTCACATGCTACCATATGCTTATCTGCGTGTTTTCTGTGTGCTTTCTGAATAGAAAAGCACACAGAAATTTTAGGCAGGGGCTAAAGGAACTCTGGTAACTATATATGATAATTTTAGCATAATAAGAAATCACTTGAAGAGCCAATTTTATTTCCAATGTCAGACAGAGTGACAGTTCCCTGCCAACAGTAGGCTGTATGCCATTTAATAAATTTTCCTATATATAATTGCATTCATAACCCATTGTTATTCTATTTCTAAAATTTAAAACCTTTGCAGAAAAGTGTGTGTGTTGGGGGGATGGGGTAAAGCATCCTTTCTTGTAACACAATTGTGACACGTTCATTTTAGGGAAAATGTAGAGAAGCCTAAATATGAAAAATGAAAGTCACAGATTATCTTAGTACCCATTGGCAACCACTGTTCATATTTTGGCATATATTTTCCTGCTGCTCTTATACATAAATATAAAATATATACTTTTATTAAATTAAAAACATGTTTTATAGTTTGGTTTGGTTTTTCCTTTTTGATTCATTTGATAATATGCTATAAACATTTTCACATGTCATTAAACTTTCTACTATGTAATTCTAACAATAACACAGAATTCTATTGTTTGGTTAATATTCTCATTTATTGTACTAATTTCTTACTGTTGGGTATTTAAGTGGAGAAAACCTTAAATATAAACATCTGAAGTCTTACTTATGCTATAGGTCTCAGATCTTTAATGATTTTTTTTAAGTGTGTGCCCAGTAAAAGCCTTGGACTGAATCTGTATTGATCTGAATTTTAATCTAAAATCACAAGGCTAAGAGCAAACTCAGAGGAATTTAGTCCACTTTCTTATTCCTAGATTAGACTATGTCACAATCCTAGATATATGTCTGTAGAAACTATTCTTGAATTTAATGAGAGAAGAGTATATCACAGCCTCACCCAATGTAGTATTATGGTGACTTGGTGTGGTAAGGTAGGCTTGGGAGGTAAACAGACCTTATTACCAAATACCAGGTAAAGCACCTTGACCTTTGACCTTGACTTTACTTCTCCTTGACCTTTGACCCTGACTTTACTTCTCTCATTCTCATTCTCTCTCTATCTTTCAGGGTTTCGATGGGGATTCTATGCGATAATGTGCATAGTGTGCCTGGCACAGGGCAGGTGCTTAACATATGTAGGTCTTTTATTTATCCTGTTCCTCTTAAATCTGCAACAGTTTTGCATTCTTCTTACAATAAAAAAAATCTCCAAACAGCAATATCTATGGCAATAATTATACCTGAAAGCCATTACTAAGCTGCCTTTGAACCTCTTCTCCAAAGTAAAAGCTAATCCAATTGACTTTTTCTAGATTCTTGTTTTCATAATTCTTCAAATTTAAGTTGAGACCCCCAAACCTGATAGAATACATTACAATTAATCTGGCCAGAGTTGAAGATGGTGGGAAGTTCCCCTGTGCCTTCTATATTGTTGTGTTGAGGCTACGACTACAAGAACTTACTGAATTCAGGAAAAGAAGTTAACATGTTGTTAAGCCAGGCTCCACTTCTGAGCCTCTGTGACAGCTTTTCTGTGCTGTACTTGATACTGATTCTTCATCTTACTTAGACGCAGTTTCTTCACTGTTTCAAGTTGGTTCCACTAATTCACTAATTTGGATAAGTTTCCAATGTTAAACTATTTGAGTTTAATCCTGTGGCTTTAGGTACACACATACTTTAGTCTATTTTTCAAGTTACTGATTAAATTTAGAGGCAAATAAGTTTATCTGCACTTGCTCAGGTCAATGGGAAAGCATTACATATCTATGTAGTAGAACATAGCAGTGACATAGAAATAAGGTCACCTCTTTTAAAAGCAGTTTTCTTCTAATGTAAGTGCAGTAGCACTGAAAATTTCTTCAGACTTAACAAGTTTGAATAGATTTCAGTATGTCATCTGTGTGGATTATGAGTTTGTATGCTTTGGCTCTGACAGCTGTAATTAGCAATGCTTGAGAGACATCTGTGAGGGTGAGGATGCAGAGAAGATAAGCCAAAGCAAGATATGTAATCACCACACCCTGACTTCCTATCAGGAAGTCTGGATGTTTAAAGCAAATTAGGACCTTTAGCCAGGCCCTTCTCCTATCAAGGTGCATCATCAGGTTGCCCTGAATGTAGGTAATCAATCTTGCAGCCAGTAAGTGTCCTCTTTTACATACATTATTAGCTTACAGGACCATCGAAGATCAAGGTGGAAAAAGATCCATGCCTCTCTATTACAGAGTGATCACATCACTGACTCTTGCTACAGAGACGATTTTTTTATAGTGAAGGAAAAACACTGGGCTAAAAATCAGAAGACCTGGT
The DNA here is from genome assembly GCA_004027655.1 of Graphiurus murinus. Lineage (NCBI taxonomy): Eukaryota > Metazoa > Chordata > Mammalia > Rodentia > Gliridae > Graphiurus > Graphiurus murinus. The sequence goes on from PVLC010002720.1 coordinate 75,851, forward strand.
CTCTACTTCTCAAGTCTCCCCAGCCAAGGTTGTGGGTCTCTATTTCCCATCTGTAAAATGGAGATAGTATACATGTTCTAACTACTTCATAGAATTGTTGTGGTACAAAAAGGTCATATATGTGAAAGTGCCTTTATGATATTTCATAAGATTCAGAAAATAGAAGGGAAACATATTATGTAGAGTCATAATATTTTCTTGTACTTCTGAACAGTTATCCGTCTATGGATACATACTGAATAAACATGTTTTTAATATATGTGGAAGTGCTGAATGCATAGCTACACTATGAATAGCTATGACTGAGCATCCCTTGAGAGAAACAAGATTTCTTGTCATTGATAATTAACAAAAGAATGAATCCTTTCAAATGTAAAGTTAGCTCACTATACCTGTGCTCTGCTTGACTCTAAAGAAAACTCCTTAAGAGTTTTCTAAGAACAAGTGTAGTGAGATTAGCTCTTGAGTAAGGAAAATGGGCAGCTGGAGCTTCTTTCCTCAATAACAACTTTAAGGGCCTTGTTTACTTTTGTGTTAAGTGACAATTGTATGAATACTTTGTTAAGTAATGGTGCTATGGCAAAACTAAAGTTTATATAGGACACTGCTCCACCCAAGGTGAGCAACTGAAGCAGGTATGTAAACTCAGTCCCCTTGGTTCCCCTATTCAATCCCATGTATAAGTATACAGTAAAAAGGGTATGGAGCATATGGCATGGCTGGGGGTGAGGAGAAATAGAAAGGGCAGGAGAAGATTCCACAAAGGAAGAAAAATGTGTGAATGGTGGTGGGGAATGGCATAAGACTCACTTAAAACACACACACACACACACACACACACACACACACACCCTTTTTTCCCCATAGAGTGTAACAACAACCACTAATATTCAAAAAAAAAAAAAAAATGTAGCCAAGAAGGGCCATGTTTGCTCATGTGATCAGGTTTCCTTACTTCCCACACCTGGGGAAGTATCAGCTAATATTGATTTAGCACTAATTTATACCTGCTGGTCAGGGCCAACTAGAATGAAGGAAAACTGGTACAAATTAGTGGGACTCTGTGGTCCCAGAAAGTGTCTGGGCTGTGACTGTTTTGTAATATGAATCACTCATTCTGGAGGAGGATAAAAAAACATTTTTCCCCGACCTGATCTACTCTCAGCAGCTCTACTGCCAGTGTGCTAGAGATTTTGTTTAAGAATGTTAGGAATGGGTAAGATCAAGTTGCGTTGTTTGATTTTATTATGTTTAGTTTATTAACCTGGGAGCTAAGCAAACTAGAAGCAGAACAGGCTTTAAAATATGAGTCATTATCATATTATAAATAATAACCGTTAGCCAATCGAGTCCATTTATGTCTTACTCAATGAAACAGTCTATAGTATCTATAATCTAGTATTGCATTTTAAATATCACTGTAATTTATTTGGAACCATGTAACAGAATACTAATTATGTAAAAATAATAAACCTCATAGATTATTTCACAGTAATCCAGGTCAAATATTAGAAGCTGTTTTATTTTGGTAATTTCCATGAACTGATGTTATGTATCAATGTTTCTTTGTATTTGGCTAAAAATGGAGAAAATAATTGGGACCTGCAATAATACTCAGTGAATTTATATTATTCCTAATCCACTCTTATCCAAACTTGCCTGATCCTAAAGATCACCTGGAGAACTTGTTAAAAATGACATACTCCTACCCCTCCTAACACCAGCCCTGCTGAATTAGACTCCCCAGGGAAGGTGCGGAAATCTGTATTTTTAGCAAAGGCCCTAGGTATGCCTAATGATTTGACATGTTTGGAAAACAGAGTTCTGTTTCCTTGTCATACTCCATCATATTTCTTATGATGTCAGAGCTCTCCCAACCCCCGTCCCCCCCTTCTAGCTGCCCTTGTCCTGGGTGATCACTGTCTATTTTCTACTCCATCCCACCCAAGAAATAGAGCACACTTGCATCACCCACTGTGATCTGCAGCAACAAGTCTCCACTAGCGTGGTGGAAAGCAGCTAGTCATGGGCAGGGAGGTTAGAGATGGAGGGAGGTTTAGAAAAGTTCTTGAGGAGATTCTGATGATACTCCCATTGACAATTAGTTTGCAGATAACTTTGCTACTTTCTGAAGTGGACATGCTCAACCTCTCTGCCTGTCTTCCCCTCTGCTTCTCTCCCTCTCTCTCTCTCTCTGGTACTGGGGATTGAATCTAGAGGCATTCTACCTCCAAGCTATGTCCCATCCCTTTTTATTTATTTATTTTTTAAGTTTTAAACAGGTTCTCACTAAATTGCTGAGGGCATCACTAAATTGCTGAGGCTGGCCTCCAACCTGTGATCCTCCTGTCTCAGCTTCCCGAATACTTGGATTACACGTTGAAGCCACCACACCTGGCTTCAACCTCTCTTTATCCAGAATTTTGCTTTATTTTTGTTTTCTTATTGTTCATCCTTCCTGCAGTACAAGGGTAAATGTTGTCCCTTTTTGTCAACTGTGTGCTCTTAATCAAATTCTCTACTGCCTCACTGCCTCATGGAAGCTAAATCTATTAATCCTCTGCTCTATTCAAACCTTCATTTTTCTCTCCTTTGACATTTTTGTGTTATGGGTGTATCAAGAAGCATTTCCTCCCTATTCTAGTAAACTAAGCCAACATATACTCCCTCTACCAGGTGGTATTGGGGTTTGGACCCAGGTGCATTCTACCACTGACCTACATCCCCAGTCCTCTTTTGTTTTGAGACAGGATCTAGCCAAATTGCTGAGGCTGGTCTCAATCTTGGGATCCTCCTGCCTCTGCCTCCCACCAAGTAGCTGGGATTATAAGTGAGTGTCATCACACCTGGCTGCTCTCTTTGACTCTGCTGAAGCTCAAGATGTCATTTGACTTTATGCTTTATTTTTACTATTGAATGTTTCAAAAAGAATATTGTATGTTGGTGCATCCACCTTTTTGCCCTTCTCATTAACACAGTTGTGGGTGGCACCATGGGGCTACATTTTATGGACACTGCTGGCTTGAAGGTTTCCACTGGTGAGATCCAATAACCTCTGCTCAGCTATAAACCTTTTTGCCTATTCAACAGCATGTGACATTGCTGACCACCTTATCCTCTTAAAAGCCTCATCAATTAGTGGCCATTTGTTGTAAGAGCAGAAATCTACTCAAATAATTGAAACAACAAGGGATATTTCAATATAAGACCACAGGAAACTCACAGAAAAAGCAATATGACTATAGAAAGATTGCATATGGAATTAGAAAGCCATGGGCAACCAGTAAAATGACAAAAAAAAAAAAATCAAGTACCTGCCATATTTTGGGCACTAGTTAGATGTCAAATGATCAAGTCATGAGCAGAAGAGACAAGGTTCCTGTGCTTGGAGACTTTACAGTCTAATAGGGAAGGTGTACCATAGCAAGTAAACAAATGTGTATTTGTAACTTGTGATGAGCACTATGGATGAAACACACTGACTTAATGATGGATTATTATAGGTTATTAGTGATGGGTGAGGACTCAGAAAGGACACTCTAAGACGTGACATTTAAGACTTGAAGAACGTGAGGGAGCTGGGCGTGTTGGCACATGCCTATAATCCCAGTACTTGGGAGGCTGAGACCAGAGGATCTCAAGTATGAGGACGGCCTTAGCAGCTTAGTAAGACCTTCAGCAACTTAGTGAAAAAATAATTAAAAACGTCTGGGGGTATAGCTAAGAATGTCCCCGAGTTCAATTCCCAGTACCACCCTCCACCCAACAAAAAAGTGAGGAAACCACTCGTCTTACAGTCAGGATGTAGAAGGAGTGTTTCAGGTTGAGGATACACCTGTGTCAGGGCCCTGCCAGTGGTGTTTCAGGGGAAGTGAAAGGAGACCATTGTGGCTGGAACTTAAAAGGAGTGTGAAGAGCAAGATTAGGTGGGGAGGGATGCAGAAGTTAGAATAGGCTAGGCCTTTTGAGCTATTTTAAGGAACTTGGATTTCATTGCAAAGTAATTGGAAAACATTGAATGGTTTTAAGCAGGAAACAACATGGCCCAATATATTTTCAAGTTACCCTGATGGATAATTAGAAACTAGATTAAAGAAGCCAAGAGCAGAAGCTAGACTCCAGTTGGGTGGCCACAGCAATTGTTTAGGTAAAAGATGACAACAGTTTGGATTTATGTAATTGCAGAAGAGACAGAGAGAAGTGGACGGATTAGATATCTGTTTATGAGGAACAAAGGGTTCCTCATAAAGAAGACCAGCTGAGGGTTGGAGATGGGAAGGGAAGGAGAACAAGAAATCAAGGCTATTGCCCAGGTTTCTTTTCTCGAATAACTGGGTAGATAGTGACACCACTTACTGTAATGGGGGAAAAAAGAGGAGACATTTTTTGGGGGGGAGGGGAAGTGGATAGAAGAAAGTAGGAATTCAGAAATTGAGAGTGGTTCCATTTTGGACATATTCATATGAGGTATTCATGAGACTTGACATGTCAAGGAGGCCACTGATATATGATATAGAGCTTGGAGGAAATATCTGGGCTAGAGAAATAAATTTAGGAATTGTCATAATTTAATTTAAAGCCATAGGAATGGTTGATATTACCAAGAAGGTGGGTTTATAGAGAAGAAGGCAGAGAATAGAGCTCTGGAGATGTCTAGAGAGGCCTAGAGAAGGAAGAAGCTTTGAAGACACAGAGCAGCAGCAGTTAGAGAAATAGGGAACAGAGCAGGAGCTTCCAACAGAAGAGACCCTTTTCAAGAAACTGAGCCTGACCAAGTAAGTGGAAAATTGCAGAGTTGGAATAGGATCAGGTCCTAGGATTATCCATTGGGCCCTGCAAGAGGAGGATGTGGACATTAATTAGTAGTTTTCAGTGGTGTGGTGGGGGGTGGAAGTCAAATTGGAGTAGATTGAATAGGAAATCAGAAGCAAAGTATGGACATCTATCTCTGCAAGTACCTCTGACGAAATCAGAGAATTTGGACTGCAGATAGAAAGAGATGGCATAAAAATCTTTGTTTTGCTGTGTGTGTGTATGTGTGTGTGTGTGTGTGTGTGTGTGTGTGTGTGTGTGTGTGATACTGGGGATTGAACTCAGGGGCATTCTATCTCTGACCTACACCCCCCAGCCCTTTTTATTATTTTTCATTTTGAATCAGGGTTTGGGAGTTTCTGAGAGTCTCCCTAAGTTGCTGAGGCTGAGGCTGTCCTGGAACCTGAGACCCTCCTGTCTCAGCCTCCCAAGTATGAGGATGACAAGGGTGTATCACACCTGGCAATGTTTAGCCTTTTATTTATTTATTTATTTTATTGCTCATGCAGCTGCATACTAATACATATGTTATTGGGAATAATCAAGAATTTGATGGTGAAGAAAAGGTAGGGAATAACTGAAGAAATGGCAGTCCCAAGGAGAGAAGGGAAGGAATTCAAAGTATAAATAGAGGAAATGACTTTTAATAAGACAGAAGAATATGTATTGCTTGTATAGAAAGGAAGAAGAAATGGGTCCATATGCTGAAAGCTGTAGAGTTTTGATGTTGGGAATGTATTGGAGTTGTATCAGCAAGGGTGTGGCAGAATGGTAGTGGTTTTGGAGAGTTGAAGAAGATGGATAAGATATGAAATAGCCATCATGGGGCTCTCGGGCTATCTCCCTCTTTCTGGCCATCTGGTCTCATCTCTCTTCTGTTGAGCAAGTCACTTCATACTCTTCTCTCAGAAGGCAGGTTTCCTCTGCCTCTCTGTGCCCAGGGCAGAAAGTGGCCACTCCATGCACAAATTTCTGTGTTCACCTGGTTCATGCCCTTAGTAGAATAACCTTACATTTCTTACTTCCAAATTCCTGGGGGAGAAAATTTGATTGGTCCAGCTTTAGTTGGTAATGGAAGTCAGGTCCAATCAACTGTGATCAGAGGAGAAGAGTCCTTTTTGTATAAACACAGCTGTCAGGATTCCTGAGCTTTCTGAGTGTTGGGGGAGGAATAGCTCCAGGAGAAGAGGAATGTTAGATTTCCAGACACCTCACAAAGCATCTACCAAACTTACTTTCTGAGACACTGAACTCTCCATTCTGTTACTCCTCTGCCTTCCTTTCTAGTTGTTTTTTTTTGTTTGTTTGTTTGTTTTCCTTCAGAGCTGAATTCATTATCTTTTCCCTAAACCTACTCTCTTGGCTTCCTTGCTCCTGTTAAAAGTCATGACTGTCTTCTCAGGCATCCAAGCATGAAACCTGGGTAGCCTGATCTCCTTTCATGGTCCACATGACTATTGACTGAGAAGTGCCACTTGAACCTTTGCACCTTCTCCTTGGCCTTTGTCATTCCTCTAACTCACATTACCTAAACATATACAGACTATGCTCAAAGTCTCCTCCATCATCTTCCAGCCTTCAATATCCAATGGAAGTCACAAACTTCTTGGATTCATCTTCATAAAGCACAGCTCCACTCATGTTCTCCCACTCACTTAAGAATCTTCAGCAGCTCTTTACTGCATACTCAGTGATGGGCAAGCTTTACCTGACATCCAAGGCCCTCCCTGACCATCATCAACATTATCTCCCATGAACCATCAGACAAGGTAGACTGTGCAATCATTTTCTAGCAGGCCCTGTGTGTTCCTAGCCCCATGACTGCTTTATACTCTTCTTCCTGAAGCCTATCCTCCAAAGGGAGCTTTCCTTCCCATCATTTTCACAGTATTTTGTGTTTAGACATAGTTTTAAACTTTATTTTAACTTTTTGCTCCTAAATAGATCACAATTTACCAAAATATGAGAACAGGTATGTTCTACAGAGTGTAGAACAGTGTCTGTCACTTTGAAGACATGTAATAAGTAATTTGATGAGGAGTTACTGTGGCTTGATGATAACTAAGCCCTCATACAGGCTTACTAGATGCACTAACGTGGACCTTTTCAATAAGAGGCTGACTAGGTACTTTGAAAATTGTATGCTACAAAAAGATTAAAATAGTAAAAAGAAACTTCTCTAGGCAAGCACTGCTATTGAATTTATTGCACCCTAATAACAGTCCCTCAACACACTTACTCAGGTGGTAAAAAGTAAAATTCAACCAGAGAGGAAGAAATTAATCTATGACACACTTTAATCATTGTAAACTCCTATTAAATATACTATGATAATAAAGCATATTCCTTCATAGGACTGCTATTGCTTTTGTGTATTGTGGGCACTTTGGGACTAATATAAAAAGAATGTCACAGCATGAAAAGAGTTAGAATATTTACAGTTCTTTGGTTCCCAAGTCTTTGTGGTACTGGGGATTGAACCCAGAGGCATTTTACCTCTGAGTTACATCCTAGTCCTTTTTACTTTTTATTTTTGAAGCAGAGTCTTGCTAGGTTGCCAAAAGTCTCATTAAGTTGCTGAGGTTGGTCTTGAACAGGAGACCCTCCTGTCTCAGCCTCCCAAATACTGGGATTACAGGTGTACACCACCACCCCTGGCAATAGTCTTTTATTTTAATGGTAAAAGTCTAGTTTATGTAGCAGCTCAGGGGATGTGCAAGTGACATCATAAAAGGCAACCAGAAGTGCTGTGGAAAAGAGAGCTGGAGAGCCAGTGGTTTCTTCTAGTGTGTCAATAACTGCATGTTTAACTCTACTGATGACAGTACCAGCTAAAAACAAAATATCTCCCCATATTTCTATTGTTTCCTGCGAACTTCTTTTAAAAACAGAACCAAATTTTTCTTATCTACAGATCATGGTCTTTTCTACCAAATTAAATCATTTATTTTTCAGTTCCTTTCCACAGGCCTCTTGAGAATAGCTGTTCACAACAATGAGAGAACTACCTACCAATCAGCAGATTAGCAGGTGTCACTCCTTAACTGACCTTCCTCAACTGTCCTTTTCTGTCAATTTCAGTTGTCTTTTCTGTTTCCTGTAAATTTCCATTGCCTTTTCTCCATTACCAATTTCATTTCCAATTCTTAACCTCTGATGAGCTTCTAGGACCCACTAGAATTTTTCACTTCATGTATAAGGGCTATAAAATAAGATAGTCTTTCTTTGTTAATGCCAACTCCAATGCAAATATTTGCATGATTTAGAGTAACCACATGGAAAATTTTTATACTCTGTGGCTATGCTTTTGTAGCAGAGATATACCTATTCTTATATATTGCTTTCTGATGAAAGTTACAAGTTTAAGTTCAAAAGACAAGCACTGGCAAAAATTTGCCACTCTTAACAACATTGAACAAATACTTATTGTCATCTACCATGTAATAAGCATTGTTGTAGAGATTCATCAGTTAAAAAGCTGATAAAATGTCTTGTCTTCATGACTCTTAAATGTCAGACACACATACAAATCACTATATATACATATGTATATATATATGTATGATACACACACATATATGTTGGTCCTCTGGAAAAAAAATAAGAGAGTAGAGGAAATCTATAATTGCTTGCAATTTTAAAAAGGGTTATCATCAAGGTCATGACATTTGGGCAAATATCAAGCAAGCCATGTGGATATTTAGGGCAAGAACCTTTCGAGCAGAAGGAAGACTTGGTACGAAGGTGCACGTAGGCTGTCACAAACAGTAAGGAGTTTTACTTTAAGCATCTGCCAGGGACAAAAATCTAGGCAAGGCTTTGTTGTTGCTATTAGGAATCCACCTACAGGAGAATTTAATCAGCTTAAGATGAACATCAGTGCAAATCTGTTCAGTGTTCTCTCTAGGCTATGACCTCATTGCTAATACTGACAGCCTGGACTGCCTCTTGGATGTGGATGTGGCTTGGATGCTATATTAGTCAATTTTTCACCATTATAATGAAGCTCCTGAGGCAGGCTACTTTGTAAGGAAGAGAGGTTTATTTTGCCTTGCGGCTCTGGAGGTGCAAGGTCTAGGGGACTCATCTAGTGATGGTTTTCTTGCTGGCAAGAGGTGACCCAGAGCATCACATGGCAAGAGACAGGGAGTCTGTGTGTATGTATATCTGGCCTTTCCTTTTCTTCTTATGAACCTACTAGAGTTTGATCATGGGAGCTCTTTCCTAATGATGTTAATCTGAGTCACACCCTTAAGGTCCCACTTCTAAACACCATAGTCAGATTAAGTTTTCACCCTCTTAATACCTCAGAATGGGGATTTGATTTAAGCATGAGCTCTGGGGAACACACCACATTCAAAGTATAGCAGATGCTAGCCTGGAAAACACAGATAGAAGTAAAGAGAAGGTTTTGGTAGTTCTATATGCTTGATGATTCTTTATCTTGCCCTCTCCCCATGTGGATTGTGCATCAATCATATGTAGTGACTTCAAGTTTTAATTTAACCTGAAATGGTTGACTGCCATTTTTGTACTAATTAATAAGTATAACAGAATTCTACCTTAGATTAGCTAATGATGGATTCTTGTTCTATAGACAACCAAGGCATAAAGCTAATGAAAACAGAGGTATTTCTCATGCTACCAAATTATGTCTCAATTTTGGCTTCTTCTAAGACAATATAGTAAAAATGTCCTAACTAACAATAATCCTTGTATAGAATTTTTAGAGATTGTTACACTTACATTCAACAAAATAGGGCAAGTCTGCACTGGGCCTATTCCGTAGCTAGTACAGCAGTATAATAATGGTCTTCTAGCCCAGCAATCTGCACCCTGCTCTAGGGGGTTTCCAATTTACTAAAGAGAACATATCTTTGGAGCCCACTACCATCAATAAGAAAAAATATCAAGAACTCAACAAACAGACATTTGAAAACAAGTATGGAATTTGATTTATTTTAGTCCACCTTTGACTTGTTTGAAGCCTGAATTCTTTAGGTGTGAAGATTGCTATCCCTTTTAGGAGAATAAGGGTTTTGGAGACAACCAAGATTTCTTTTTTTTTTTCTTTTTCTTTCTTTTTTTGTTTGAGGTGTGTGTGTGTGTGTGTGTGTGTGTGTGTGTGTGTGTGTGTGTGTGTGTCCCCTGGGGATTGAACCCAGGGCCTCTCACATGCTTGGCAAGAGCTTTTTTACTGAGGTATATCGTCAGCCCTCAACCAAGGTTTCTTTAGTAAAGAGGTGATTAAACTTACAAATAAATCATGATGACTTACAGCAACTGAAAATAGTATTTTAAGATCATACTGATTCTGTGGATGATTTACTTTTGCTTTTATAGATCTAATTTAAGTTGGTTATGGTAGATTTGAACAAATGACAAAGACTTAGAAAATGGCCAGGTATATTGTTTTAGATCCAAAGTAAATATTGATCATTGTGACTGTAGCTTAGTATGACAGTATAAGTTTAGAATTATTGCAATCTAATGTGTTGAAATTGTTCCATACTTATATTGAGGAATGGCCAGAGATGATATTTGTATAAAGAAACCATGCTGTAATCAAATAAACAACATAGAACTTTACTAACATTTTTAAAAATTCACATATTTTTAACCTATCAAAATTTGTTTTTGAAAATTTGAATTCTGAAAAAGTCACCAGAAAGAAGCCATTTATTGTTCTTTTTACTAACAAAAGAATGTAATTCTTAGTGAGGAACCACAAATTTTTAGATGGAAAAGTAATATAATAGGTCAATTATATCAAATTTGAAAGAGGATAGTGTTGGCCTATTTTCAATCAAAATATGTTATTCTGAAAGGCCAAAAAGAAAATGAACTGTCTTTACTTTTTAAATTTCTTCTGAACTAAAGGGAACTTATCTCAAAAATGGTATTTGTGGACTACCATAAATACTCTATGGATCACAAACTCCACAGCTTTAAGCTATGAGGTACTAGAGCAGAGAGTGTACTCACACCCTTGAGCCAGTCCTTCTGGTTTAGATTCTTAGCTCCCCACTTACTAGCTGAGTAATATCAGGCAAGACCTTTAGCTTCTTTGTGCTTCAGCTGGGAACACACCAGAGATAATAGCAGTACATACCTTGAGGATTACATGAGGAATGAGTGAGTTGACACATGATGTTTTTAGAACAGTGGCTGGTACATGGTGAATGTTCAATAAACGTTAGCTATTATTTTAATATGTGATAAAGTGAAAAACTGTCACTAGACTAATGGAATAAAGCACTGGATGCAATTTTTGTACTTTTATTGGGTTTCATCAATTTTTTAATAGAACCTAGTATGCTTTCTCCTCTGGGCACACAAAGAAGCAGAGACTGATGACTCCTCTAAGTGAAACTGACCCCTGGATATAGTGCCTGAAAACAGAGGAAGCTTGTTAGTGTGGGCAGACACTAAGAGTAGACCAATCTGACATTCCACTTCTCCCGCCCCCCCCAATCTCGTGGAAATTAATGGAAGGTATCTGATATAAAGCCTTGTTATTGGTTAAGGATTGAACCTTGATTTACTGTGGGGGTAAATTCAGGGTTATGCCAATCACCTAAAATACGCGTACTTCCTCAGTTTCATGGCAGAATAAAAACCAAATTTACTACAATGGATTGTTTCATTATGCTTGGTATTTATTATTCCCAAGAGACTATCTGCTTCGGGAAAGGCAACGGGGTGTCCTCCATTAATATATCTGATGCTGTAATGACGTAAAAATCCTTGTTGACCTCTGCAAGTCAGAGTTATTGTCTTGGAACACAGAATTTGATTCTCTCTCTTCACTGCATTACTATAAATGTTAGGACAGGCTTTAAAAGTAAATATCCTTTGTTCAATCCACCTTCTAGGCACTGCTCCTGCTCACCTGAAGTTCTTTTGATTCATAAGGGTACTAAGCCACGAAAACTCAGATCACTAAAATTAGAGGGGGAAGGGATCGATTCTTTTGGTTCTAACTCTTAAAACATCCCACCGGATGCAGGTGTACTTGCAAAGTAAGTTTGCCATAAGTATCTTCTGTCTCAAGTTGTACAGCCGGCCCAGGAGGGTGGAGCCCTGGCAACCTGCTTACCGGGGCGTGTGCGGGTCTGTGGGTGTTGGAGCACGCGCAGGGCACACATGGACCCACTTGCCTAGTCCTGCTCTCATCTCCAAAGCTGTCAACTCTTATGCCCCTCCCCGCGCTCACAGCCCCCCTCTTCACTCTTCCACCATTCACTCCCCGCCCCCGAAACAGAACGCACCACCGTCATTGGCCAAAGCTCCTATCACTCCTATTCCAGAACCAATTACTCACGTTCAAGTGGAGAGCGGCGGAGCCAATGAGAATGCCCGCTGCAGCAGCTGCCGGGTCCCGAGCGCCGGGAGGCGGTGCCGGGGGCGGGGTGCGGGTGGAGGATTAGTTGCCATTCCCAGTGAGGAGCGGGGTAGAGGCGGCGGCGACGACGTTTGCGGTGGCGCGGGCTCCTCGGAGCGCCAGACACCTCGAGGCCCTTTTCCCTAACCCCGGTCCCCAGAAGCTGGAGCTGCGGCCCTCCCTGCAGCTGCCGAGTTCTCCCGCGCGTGCAGCCTCTGTGGGCTGAGGAGGAGGCTGCGAGCGGTCCCCGGGGCTGCGTGGTCCGGGTGGGTGTCCTGTCAGCGCGATGCCCGGCGCGGCGGCGGCGGCTCCGGGATCCGCGTGGCCCCGGTCGTGACCGCCACGCCGAGCCCAGCCGGGCGGTTGGGGCCGTTGGACGTTTGTTTTCGCAGCCTTCCCCTCCCCCCTCGCCGAGGCGGCGGGGTGCGCGTTGGGAAGGGGGAGCCCCGAGACTCCGCCCCTCCCGATACCCCCGCCCCTCCCCCTTACACACTCGCACGCACCGCCGCGCCGGCTCCCACACGCTCGCGCGCCACGGTGTCGGCCGGCGGCGTCCAGGGCCCGCGGAGCCACCATGTCCACTGCCTCCTCCTCCTCCAGTTCCTCTCAGACCCCTCATCCCCCGCCGCAGAGGATGCGGCGCAGCGCCGCGGGTTCCCCGCCCGCCACCGCCGCCGCCGGGAGCGGGAACGGTGCGGGCGGCGGCGTGGGCTGCGCCCCGGCTGCGGGGGCCGGCCGGCTGCTGCAGCCCATCCGCGCCACGGTGCCCTACCAGCTCCTGCGGGGCAGCCAGCACAGTCCTACGCGCCCGCCCGCCGCCGCCGCCGCCGCCTCGCTGGGCAGCCTCCCGGGGCCCGCCGCGGCCCGCGGCCCCAGCCCGCCCAGCCCGACGCCACCGCCGGCCGCCACCCCGGCAGAGCAGGCGCCGCGAGCCAAGGGCCGCCCGCGACGGTCCCCTGAGAGCCACCGGAGGAGCAGCTCACCTGAGAGACGGAGCCCCGGCTCGCCGGTGTGCAGAGGTAGCGAGCCCAACCCTCCCGTCCTCCCGGGCTGCGTCTCCCCGATGGTGCCCTCCGTGGAAACTTCAGCCTCTCCGGGCTTCTCTTTGCTAGTGCATTATTGAAGGTGTGAAAGTGGCTTTGGGAATCTCACCCCCCTGCGGTCGCTGCGGGGCTCGGAGGAGCGAACTGAAAAGCAACTTTTATTTGACGCTCATGCCGTCCCCCCCCCCCCCCGATTTTACCTTCCATCACTCGCCTGCATCGAAAGGTTTTTCATTTACGAGCTGTTTAGCTCTCTCGTGTGTTTGCTGTTTGTAACCGGGGAAGGAGGAGCTGGGCAAACACGTAAATGCGCACACAAACTCTACAGCAGCGGATAAGGTGGTAGTTGTAATCTCTGCAGTCTCTTTGTGCTTTCTTACCAAGTTCCTAATGTGCCTGTAACTACCGGGATTTTTTCCCCCTTCCCTCTTTTGGAGATCTGCTGCCTTTAGTTATGATGTAAGGATATCCTTTGGCTGTGTAAAGGGGACAGTTTTGAATGTGCAGTTGAAGTGTATAGGGGGTGTTTCTCCCTCCCCCACCCCCCCAGTCTCTCTCCTCTACTTTATATAGTCATGCATCTGAGCAGTACTGCAGTAGAGACTGTTTATGCCCAACTAATGATTTTCATATTACAATTCTAAAAACCTATTTGTGGATGGTGTTCATCTTTTCCTACTATTTCTAAGTACTCTGAACAATTTAGTTTAACTGTGTAAGGATCTCAAGTTTCCTTTTTGCTAGGTGTCAAAGGTAATGGTGAGCTGGTGGATGCTGTGGGCTTCTCTTAATGTTTTCTGTTTTGGTTTTGTTTTGTTTATGTCTAGGGACACAGTGCATGATCTAGTTGAGTCCTAGGGGAGAAAAAGATTAGCCAAAACAGGGACTTAAAGACAGAGAGGGAGAGAGGAGTAGCTAATGTTATTAGATACCAGCCAAGGGCTACAGTTGCTGCTGCTGCTGCTTCTGCGGCTGCATTGTGGAGGAAAGGGATCATACCGAGTGGAAAAATCTCTGCTTGGAAGGGAAACACTGTGGAGCTCTATACAATGTTTATGTGGTATGTGGAATTTTTTTTTTTAAGTGGAGCTTTCTCAATGAAGGTGTTAGGATTGGAAAAGTGATTGTGTTAAATCACAGTTTTCGTCTTTAATATTTCAGACCTGCAATTACCGTGTTGCTAACGCACTTGTTTTCAGACCACTTGATGGTGAACCCCAGTGTAGGATGTAGTGCAATGGGATAAGTACATGAGCACCAAGAAATACATCCTGTAATCTGTATGCACCAGGAGGAATTTGCTCCCCCACTCCTCCCCCAGGTCAAGCCAGCTGCTGCAGAAACTGACATCCTCCAGCAAATCCTGAATGAATGAATGAAAACAACGTGATCGCCCTAATAATGACCACAACTGAACACACATCTTTGGCTGTATTTTATAGAAAAGGCCACCATTTTCTAACAGATTAATGCCATATGCAACTCCCTTGCACATTTTCTAGAGCTGTATTAAATAAGAGGTAACAGAAAGAAAAGAAGGCAGCAGCTACATAAATTTTTGAGTGATTTAGCTTTAACAGTGAGTTTTGGGATTTTCTTTAGAGACTAATATAAAAGACATAGAATAAGCATGGCAGATTGTGTACAGAGGATTTTATGGGCAGAATAAGAAGTTTGGCAATTGCTGCAACAATATAATGGCCATCTAGTACCTCATTCCCTTTTGTTGATAAATAGTAACATCTTACAACAGATAATAGTGCAGCTTGTTTCTCTGCATCCTTCAAAAGCCCTAATTGCTTAGGAATTACATGCCCCATCATCGAGTAGTTTTAATGAAACTTGTGATCAGACTTAAACTCTCCTCTTTGTTGTACCATGGCACATCCGAGTTTAATGCAATTCTAATGCAATCATGATGAAAACAATTTTCTGAGTCTGTGCAGTAGACAGATTTGCAGTGTTAGAGAACTTGTTTAGGGGGAATTGAAGGGCTTTCTCTGCTAGAGGTGTCTTTCTGTTTTTAACACCAGGTGGTTTTGTCAGTTTCTTCTATTGAAATGATCCTGAATGCAGGCTCCTGTGGCCCCTGTTCCCTGATTATATTACCCCTATGTTACTTCTCTACATCCTGCCTTGTTCCTTTCTACCCATATTAAAACTAAACAAGTAATCTATTCTGTTTAGCCATTTTAACTCCATACTCTAGGTCGATCTAATTTTTCAAATGATTGTTCAATTTATCTTGAATTCTGCAAGGTTCTGACTTCAGTGGATTTTAGCCTCCACCGGTCAAGGCTCCTGTCGCTGCCACTGCTACTGCAGACACTGACATCACTATACTGCATGAATGAAAAACAACAATGTGCTCCATTTCTTCCTCTGCTTTCCACCTCCTTCCTTTTCTGTACATTTCAGAGTATGTGTGTGTTTGATAGTGCTTTATACTGTTCTTTGAAGCTACATTTTAAAATATTAAATTAAGTAAATGGTGGCTCAGGGAATATATATTTCCTGTAGAGGCATATTATTTACAGAAAGCTTCAAGTGCTATGGGCATTTGGATTAGAGGTGGCATAACTGAACATGCAGTATTTTATGCATTTTATCTTGAGTGATGGTTATGGAAAAATATAGAAGCTTTAAGCAGTTTTCTCTGTGATTCTTTTGCTAAGAAGATATTTGAAACAACATAATCTCCAAGCACATTATGTCATCATTTTTCTCTTAAACATTCTTAGTATGCATATTTATAGGGTTAAGTCTTGATTAATAGAGAATTGATATTCAGATTATTTTACAAAGCTGAGGAAAGGCTGAATTCTGTAAATAGGAACAATTTAACATTATCATGAATTTAATTTGTAAAACTCAGTAATACGAGCAATTTCCTTTATTTTTGTAGCATAGTCTTGGATAACTTAAATGGGTACCATACTAGAAGATGCATAAATGGTAAACACCTTGCTCTATTTAGAAGACACAGAGTTTTACAAATTGAAACTGTTTTGCTTATGCCCATGGATTATCCTCTTTTTGTTTGTATTTTTTTTCTTTCTTTTGTATTATTAAAACTTCAAGGTTTGTTATTTACATTCATTTCTATACTTCTGCCATTAGCAAAATGTCACCCTCCCCCTCGTTTGGTTCTGAAGGGTCTTGAAGTGGTGAATGACAAGCTGCTGAATGCGCCCTCAGGCTCCCTGTGATGTGTTTGTAATAGATGTAAAATCATAAAGTAGTATGCAAATAGTTATTTTTTGTAATGGTAATACATAAAGTCTACCTTTGAGATTAATAGAACAACTCAAAGGAGACTATAGCAGAATGCTAGTGTTAAAATTAATCATCTTTAAACTAAATTAAAATCTTTAGTAACAACCCAAAGAAAACACAAAGTTGCTTCTTTCTGAAACCTCATAGGGCAAAACCTATGGATTTAAACACAGAACAAATACAATTTTACTATGTAAGTAAGTAGTGAGTGCAGATCCCTGTGAGTGTTTAAAGATTGAGCTTTAGGATGAATTACAAATTCAAAGAGATGTAAAAAACATTTGCATTAGAGTACTCTGGTTGGAGAATACTGCTTATTTTAAGTGTATTGAATCTAGTAACAAAAATGTAGAAAAATTTGTAACATACAAGCTCCTGTTATGAGAAAAATAGCGTGTTGATTTCTGATTTAACATAACAGATTTATGTAGGCCTAATATTCTTAACAGATTGCTAATTCTAGAGTGAAATTTGATTAGAACTATTCATAATATCTCAAGAACCTCATTGTTTAAAACATGTAGATATTATTATTCTGTTTTAAAAGATAATACAAAGCCATCCAGCATTTAATATTGAATGCATGCAATATATTTTTGTTTGTATGTTTTAATCAGTTCATTTGCTTTCAGTTTTTAATCCCTTCATTAAATTCCTCTCTTTGAGGCATTTTTATACTGGGCTTAGTTGTGGAATGCAAACATTTTAAATAACTTTTTCTCTTTTTATAGATATTTAGAATATTTCAGATATTCTCTTTTTGTAGTTTATTCTTAGACTGGTATTCTTGGAAATTAAGGTTCCCCCTCCCTTTTTTAAAATTAATTTACATATAGTGTTTATAGAAATTTGTTTCATGCTTTTCTATAATAGATTTAAAATATGTTAAAGTTTTAGATTTATCTAAAGTAATAGGTTTTAAATACTGATTTTGGGGAAAGTTTTTCAGTCTCAACACTAAATAGCAACCATGTTCACTTTTTGTGGATTTAATTATTTCCATCAGTTAGCTCAGGGTGCATAAAATGAGTGAATAGCCAAATAGATAAGTGGATTTATAAAGTTATTTATCGATCTGCTATGTTATTGAAATATTGTATTCCTCTAAAATAGCCATTACTCTAAGCATTGAATATTGAGTACGTATGATGTATAAAAGCACCTTAATCAAATTTTAACAGTATGGAAAGTTTTGTGTGTATATATTGAACTAATTTCATTAATTACAGTACTTTTTACACAAAAACATTTTAGTCACTGTGATGTACATTTCTGCAAAGACTTAATGCAAATAAGGATTCATACATTGGGGCAATGTTGAGGGGTAATGGCATCCTTGTGATTTTTATTTTATTTGTAATAATGTGCACTATATGTGAATAAGAAAACAAGAATAACTGTCTCCATGCAATAAATAAAATGGAAATAAATGACAGTGTTCAACACATAGGAAAGGGTCTTCCTTTTTTAAAATTTCTTGAAATTTAAAAAAAATCCTGAGAGCCTATTTTTCCAAAACTTTCATATGTAGATAATAATCTGACCAGAAGTATATACTAATGACTTAATTGTTTTTAATTTTAGTTTAATCTTTTCTCTAAAGCTTAAATTCCCAGATACCACCAAAATAGGCTTTTCCACAGTACCTGTCCTGGGTCTGTGCCTGGTGCTATCATCTTTTGTCTTCAGTATGTAATTTTGTTCTCTTATTAATGTCTAAGAAGTTAAATCATGGGCACACTCTCCTATACAACGTTTAACTATGTTAACAAGAGGTTGATCTTATCTAACATACTATGATATCCAACTGGTCTGTTAAAAGTTAGCAGAGGAAAGATAACACTACTGTTAGTATAGCCTACGGAACTGATGGAAGAGCCAGAAGCCACCTATCTCTTTCAGATCTACCCTTCCTCTGGACCCCTGAAAGTGACTATGACTTCACTTATCATCCTGCTATTCTATATTAATGTTTGTGTTTATTCTGAAAAACAAATTGTAATGGATTCATAGTAATTCTGAAAAATCTGAAGACATTATTTGTGAACAAATTGTGGAAAAATATATATATTTTTTAGTGTTGCATCTTAGGACAAACATGGCAGATGCCTTTAAGCATTGTTGCTTACTGTAATTGAATATTGTTGAGGCAAATACCAGGAGGAGGCAAATTCAGGAATGCCTCAGTGGCTTCCTACATTTTATGCTGTCTCTAGTTGGACGTAGGAAGGAAGAATGAATTTATTTGAGTGTTAACTATGCATACTTTCATTTGGCAAGAAAATTTGGAATTCAGATCTTCTGATTCCAGATCCATGTTCATTCCATGAGACTGTCCTGTTGCTCCTAACTCAAAAAGATGCTGGTGTTGATGATCAGCTGGATTTCTGAGCTAAAAGAATGACAAAGGAATGGGTTTTCTTTTGTTTCCATGACACTGTTATGCCACACTGGAATATGCTCTGACATTTTCAGAATGTCTACAAATGTGAAACCTAGTTTGGTGAATGTAATTGAAATAGAATATGGAAGGATTAGCCATTTTTTCTCCATTTGTGTTTTGCAGAGAGAGAGAGAGAGAGAGAATGAATGAATGAATGTATGTATGTATGTGTGTGTGTATGTATGTATGTATGTGTGCCAGAGAGAGAGAGACAGAGAGGTAGAGAGAAACAGACAGACAGACGCTGACTTTTTCTTGAGGGCTTGGGGATATCAACGTGATTGTGTCTGGCCCTCCTTACTTGTAACCATAATCTGTGCTTTCCATAAATCACATTATAGTAAGCAGAAGTGCATTTCTCCTTTCATAAATATTTAAGATTTGTTATATATGGTGGTAAACTGAGTAATGCTTTAGGAATCACTAAGCAGACACTGGTCTCAAGTGATCTTAGTAACTAGTACTAGGCTGATTCAGTTTTCCTAAGAGCCAGTGGTTATATCTGCAGTTTGTGGCTTTGAACTCTTTATAACTTAATGAAGTACCACCATAGTGTGTAGTGTTATAATGGTAAAATAAGAATGAGTTAAAGAAACTATTGAAGCCAATGGTTGTGTGGCAAGGTTAATGTCTATCAAGTTATTAGAATTGTTAAGAAATCCACCGAATACCTAGATATGTTACATAGAAAAAAAGTAAAAAACTACTACAACTTGCTGCCTACTATTACTCAAGATCAAATTCCTGTCAAAAGTCGTAGTCCCTCTTTTTTATCCAGTATGGCCATGGGAAATCTTCTGAACAGTCCATTAGTTGATTTTAACTTTAACTAAAAAGTTAATTGTTATTAGTTAATATATTGCTTAAGAAAACAATTAATTGGCTCTGCTTTTCTTAAGCATATAGATGAACTCTGGTTTAATGAGCTTTATTAATACCTATTATATATGAGATAAAGTAAGTGACATAGTGGTATTGAGTATTATAAGACTGAATATTGACTAACTAGAGTTGTGCTGTAACCAATTCTATAAATTTGCTTTTGGTATGATTTTTTTTCCCCCCAAAGGTAGAAAGAAGCATGTGTGGCTGCATTATTCCTTGATAATATAAACTAGCTCTTTTGTCTTGAATTATCACATCAAGGTCCTAAGTAATTATTTTCCAAAGGGTTCCATGAAGGGATACTGGGAAACACTAGATTTGGAATCAAGAGACTTGTGTTTTCTTTTCAGTTTTAACTTTTGAATTAGGACAAATCTCTAACTGTTTGCATCTTATTTTCCTATCTTTGAAATGAAGGGATGTGAGATATTTAAAATTTTGACTGGGTAGGGAAAAGATTCTTCAAGTGAAAGGAAAAGAAAGTTTTTAGATTAGATGATTCTTAATAAAATTAGTTATCATATATTGAGCTTTTATGTCAGTCATTAATCTTGACTAGAACCCCGTATACAGTTACTTTTATTAACCTTCACAGATGAGGAAATGAGGTCCTCAGAAGTTAAGTAATCTTGGTGCAAGGGCAGACAGCATGCACAGAGGGCCCCCATAAATGCTTTTAAGTCCCAACTTCCATACAGGTGAAAGTTGCTTTTGGAACACAGTTAAGGGACAGGAAAGCAAGCACAATGGATAATCCCACTGCCTATATAGTGAATTCATATAGTGGCTAGCTTTGGGAGTTTGGGTGAAGAGAAAGCTAGGTGGAACTACACTTTAAGGTCCGCAGAATTTAAAATACCTGCTAGTAACCCAGTGATTCAGTCCTCCGGTGTGCATATAAGAATGTCATAGCACTATGAAACCTGATTAAACCATTATTGGGTCTTCCCCTTAATCCTTTAAGGACCTCATTACTTTATTAAGACAATTCAATTTTTAAAAAATTTTGTCACTTAACATCTCAAAATCTGGGTAGAATAAGTTCTTTTATATTTCTTCACTATTTTCATATTTGGCAATATAAACTGTGAAAAATCTGCCTATTTATAATAAAGTATCAAAGGTTCCATTCAATATGATTCTTTTATCATCCTTTGATTTTTTTTCCCTTGAAAATATGATCTATTTTGTCCAGGCTAGTCTCAAACTCCTGGGCTCAAGTGATCTCTCATCTCAGTTTCCTGGGTGCTGGAACTTACATATATGTGTGTGCTTCCACACCCAGCTCATCCTTTAATAGTTTAATGGCATTTAAAATAGTATATTTTAAAGTCAGGCATGATGGTCCACACCTATAATCCCAGTACTTGGGAGGCTGACAGGAAGATTGCAGCTTCAAGACCAGCCTCAACAACTTAGACTCTCAGCAAGCTAGCGAGACCCTATTTCAAGACAAAAAATAAAAAGGGATGGCAGTGTAGCTCTGAGGTAGAATACCTCTAGGTTCAACCCCCAGTACCACACACACACACACACACACACACAAATAAATAAATAAAATAAAATAGTATATTTTAGGTAGCCTGGTGCAGTGACTCACACCTGTAATCCCAGCAACTAGAGAGGCTGAGGTAAGGGGGTAGGAAATTCCAGGGCAGCCTCAGCAGCTCAATGAAACCCTGTCTCACAATAGAAAATAAGAAAGGGTTAGGGATGTAGCATAGTGGTAGAGCACCCTCTGGTTGAATCCCAATTACCACAATAAATTAAATAAATAAATATTTTTTTGTATATCACTGACATGACAAAGTAAGGCATACTACTTTATAGCTACTTGACTCTTCCCTAGGTTTGCTGATGTGGTATTTCTTATTCCAAGATGTTGGACATTTTTTATGTCATTTGTGTTTACGGTAAGCTATCCTTAATAAATATGGAAATGAGTCCTTTCATCAGAAACATTAGAAGTTGCATTTTTGTTATGAAATTTGAAGTCTGTGTGATGGTTAAAATTTCTCATGGCATTTCTTCTGTAATTATTTTTACTTTTTTTTTTTGCGGTACTGGGGATTGAACTCAGAGGCATTCTACCTCCGAGCTATACCCCCAGCCCTATTTTTTATTCTTTATTTTTGAAACCAGGTCTCACTAAGTTGCGAAGTGCCTCACTAGGTTTATTTTTACTTTTTTGTTAAATATATCAGTTTGCAAGTTGAATTGGTGAAGTAATGTTGGTATCTTAGACAATAATAAGAACTAGTAAGGCATAGTGTTACATTGAGTCTAACCATAGATATCCAATCCTTACATGAAGGTACAAAAGCTCATAATAAAATATGGATTTGTTAAGCCAGACGTGGTGGCGCATGCTTGTAATCCCAGCATTTGGGAGGCTGAGACTGGAGGATCCGGGTTCTTGGCCAGCCTCAGCTACTTAGTGAGGCCCTCTGTGACTTAGTGAGACCCTGTTTCAAAATAAAGAATAAAAATAGGGCTGAGGGTGTAGCTCAGAGGTAGAATGCCCCTGGGTTCCAAAAAAAAAAAAAAAAAAAAATGGATTTGTTTACATTTTAGCTGGTTGTGTATAAACAAAATATATTCATGGTACTTTTGGAATTTCTGTGACAATGTTTCTTCCAAAGTATTTTGTGGGGTTACTTGATGTGTCACCCCTAGAATCAACCACACATTTCCTGCTTTAAGTCAAATAATATAAGCATCTAGTACTTAATAGAGTTACCAAATACTGAATTTGTAGTTCATTAGCATTGCAAAATTGGGAATTTAGACTGCTCAGAAATAAGATTTTTGAAAAAAAACTAAATATTCTGTGATATTTTGGTAAGATAGCTTAAAATTATACTTTAAAGTTGTTTTAATATTTTACATACCAGAGTGGCCCATTATTAAAAACATCTAGTTCAATCATTTGCTCACTTTTTTATAATATAATATATAGCCATATGCTGTGCTTACATAAATATTAGTATAGCTTTAATGAATTCCAGTGATAACTTCATTCAAGCAATGTTTGTATCAGATGTTGTTATACTAGTTGTTGGCAATTCATGGTTAGCAAAACTAATTTTTTTTTTTTTTTTTTTTTGTGGTACTGGGGATTGAACTCAGAGGCATTCTACCTCCGAGCTATACCCCCAGCCCTATTTTTTATTCTTTATTTATTTATTTTTTTGAAACCGAGTCTCACTAAGTTGCGGAGGGCCTCACTAGGTAGCTGAGGCTGGCCGCGAACCCGGATCCTCCGGTCTCAGCCTCCCGAATGCTGGGATTACAAGCATGTGCCACCATGCCCGGCTTTAGCAAAACTAATTTTACTCTTTCACACAACAAATATTTATTGAGCCCCTACTACATGTGAGGAACTGTGTTTGACTCTTATGAAATACTTATTCTTAATGCAATTGATATGCTCACATTTGTGTTTCTAAATAAGGTTAATTCATTTAATCTGGCATAATTTGACCTACTATTTTCTCTGAGCTTTGGACTTCATATATGAATTAGGGTTTTATGCTTACTTTTCTAAATTAGCTTGAGCTCTTTGTTATTCTCTTTTAAAGTTACCACTTTGTTTTTGTGTATGTGTGTATATGTGTGTGTATATATATATATTTCTTTCTTGAGATGAAGCTTAGAATATCTTCATCCTATGGCTTCTATAATATATACATATAGACTTAATGTATATTACTTCCTTACCTTTTGTAATATTCTACAGTTTTGTTTGGCTGGTGATGATGTCACTGGCCCTTTCTTTCCACACACACACACACACACACAGTTGCAGAAGTCTGAACTGTAGTGTTGGATGTGGTTTCTTGTGTAGTAATGTAGTAATATGTAGTAACAATGTTCTGTAGTAATATTTAGACAGTGATGCCCTGTGAGGCTGTTGAAATGAGTAGGATTTAACTTGACTAAATACCTGTTATTACTGAACTAGAATGGAAAGTAGTAAGCTTTTCATGTATTATATTACCATTTACTTGATATCTTGGCACAATGACTTATTTTCCCTTACTGTATTCAGAATTTACCTGTCTTTATTTTTATGTTTTTAATTTTTGAAGAAATCTTAACAATTTAGCCTTCAGCATTACTACTGAGTTATATCAATCTTTAGGACAGTTGCCATGTTTTACTTTGTAGTAAGCCATGTGATAAAAAAAAAATAACATCTTTATGCAGATACTCCTATGTAAAAGAAGTGTTACAATTAACCTTATGGTAAAACAAATATGTTAGGTTAATCATATTTTGTGTGTCTGTAGTTTATGTTGCATATGGAACACTGAAGAAAAGCTTATGGCTCCTGAGCAAAACCATATAATAAGTCCTCTGAAAGTTCATATAGGAATTTTAGGAAATAGGAAGGTATAGGAAGAGTAATGAAATAAGTTAATATTATTTATTTCTGTAAAATATTATTCCATTCTTATTCTTCAACACATAAAAGAAAGTAAATAGTACAGTGGCTGAAAATTTGAATATTTGACCCATTTTGATGCAGCTGCTTGAAAGGCCTTAACAGTTTAATTATGATTTTTCATTTATCTTAAACTCATCTTAACGTTTTTATAGCTCAATTCTAGGTAGTTTTGTTGGATGTGTTTGTTTCCCCTAATACCTCTTGTGTCATTTTTTAGGATTTATGTAGATATTTCTCTCAGTGTGTATATATATGTGTGTAGAAATCTCTCTCAGTGTGTGTATGTATGTGTATGTTTGTATATGTGTATACATACACACACACACACACACACACACACACATATAGAGAGAGAATGAATAAGCACTTGCATGCCACAAGTGAGCATGAATGTGTGTGCACACTGGCTTCAAATCACTTAACAGAGGGGCTTGGGATGTAGCTCAGTGGCAGCATGCTTGCCTAGCATGCACAAGGCCCTGGATTTGCTCACCACCACAAACACAAACACAAATCACTAAACAGTAATTGTTAGGTCATGTAGTTCTGTAAATATGTGAGAGGTTAAAATTAATGGATTATACTTATATTGCATACTTTCTAGAATGCTTAGTGGTTTAGGTAACTAATGGCTTTTATCTTTGTTTAGTACCTGCCATTCACTAGTGGTGTTTAACCTTGGAATAGTGCTGATTTAGACCTTTGTATAAAATAGAAGGACCTGGGTACTCTTGCTGGTAGAGATAGGTAGGACAAAGATGAGTAAGGATAGTCCATATTTTGAATGATGGAAGATAGGCTTCTGCAGAATGAGTCTCTAAGTTACATTTAGAATTCTGCTAAGTTAATTTTGATATATTGAGGCTCCATGGAATCAACTTCTGAATCTGTTACATTGAGAGTAACTTAGAACCATCATGCTCCAAATTGGATGGCCTCTTTTAATTAAAGATCTAATTGTTTTTTGTAGTTTCTCCTAAAAACCATGATTGTATTATACTATGCTCCAGGTAAGGAGAATATGAACTACATATTCCTTTGTGCTTCATCATAATGCAAAAATTTAAATTGTAAAGCAAATTTTATGGTTGCTGTTTGCTTTATAGAGTGTCTAAGTTATGTGCAAATAAAATGATTCAATTTACCAAAATGTTATTTATACAAACTTTTTAGGAAGTCAGTTACACAAGGTTGAGGTTCATCTGAGGTTCTAAAAACATATTACTGAAATAGTGTAATTTCTTATTGCTGAATAAAATGTTCTGACATTTAAAAAATTAATATCCTTAGACACTGTTATAAATGAACATGAATAGATGTTTTCCATCCCCTTTCTAGTCTGTTTTAAAATTCTGAGAAATTTGAGATTCAAATGACTCCTAAAAGGGAAAGAACTCATGTACTAATGATTTTATATCTCACATTTCTCTGTGAAAAGATGTATTTATATTAGATAAATATTCTGAGGCCTTTTCTGAAATATTTTGTTCTTATTTTTAAAAAATTTAGTTAAAGTTTCCTAACAAACTGTTCCTAACCAGCTCTATGAAGGAAGCATTCTTCTTTCATGAAAAATTTTCACAAAACTTTTTACTCTTTTAAATGTCAGGAAGACAAAGCAGTAAGTAAGCATAATTAGACTAGAAATAGGATTATGCTGTTTGTGCTTTTATTTATAACTATATATTCCTATAGGCTGATTTTAACTTGAAGTTCCTATGTATATTTAAGGACCAGGAGATTAAGTGGCCAACTGATCTGTTTACTCTATAGGGGTGCGTACTGTGTGCATGTGTATGAGAGAGCGAGAAAGAGAGAAAGGAAATACACTTAAGTTCACATTCCTTCCTCAGCCAGCACCAGATAATCACTGGCTCCTGATTTATAGAGTATAGTGGTTCATGGTCAACTTTTTGTAATACCTGAAGTAATTTCAACATACTGAGCAGAAGTGATTTAGGGATTTTTGCTCACCTCATATAAGATAAAAACCAATGGAGACCCAACTAGACAAGGTTTTGAAGGTCGTTTTTGTGATTCTGGGAAAATTTATAATTTATAGTTATATAGTTGTAGTTCCTTCCTGGAAGCATCTCTTGTGTGTGTGTGTGTGTGTGTGTGTGTGTGTGTGTGTGTGTGTGTGTGTGGTATTGGGGATTGAGCCTGGGGGCATTTTACCTCCTAACTATACCTCCAGCCTTATTTTATTTTTATTTTGAAATAGGGTCTTGCTAGGTTGATTAGAGTCTCATTAATTACTGAGGTTGTCCTCAAACCTGCAATCCTCCTGTCTCAGCCTCCCAAGTACTGGGATTACAAGTATGCAACGCTGTGCCTGGCTCTGGAAGCATATCTTGAATGCTAAATTCCTTGAATCTATTTACTTCAGGGTTATTTGGTAAGAAATGTTAGTTGTTTGGGTTTGGGGAAAATTACATCAGTTTAGATATAAATTCCCTCTTCTGAATCATCTAACATGTTTAAAATGATAGTGTAGTTATCTACAGTTTAGTCTTTTTAACAGATATAATTTTTCTTTTTGGAATTGGCTCTGGGGTGTGTGTGTGTGTGTGTGTGTGTGTGTGTGTGTGTGTGTATAAGAGAGAGGGGGGGGGAACTAGGGATTAGGGATGAAACCCAGGGGCATTATACCTCCGAGCTACATCCCCAGCCCTATTTTTTATATTAATTTTGAAATGGTCTCTCTACGTTGATGAGTTCTCACTTCTTGCTGAAGCTGTCCTCAAACTTGTGACCTTCTTGTCTCAGCCTCCCAAGTACTGGGATTACAGGCTTGCCTGGCTCTGGTTTTATAATTCTTGAGCACAAAATTATGCTCCAAATTTAGAGTTGAAACAAGCATTGAAAAGTACAGCTGTTGTATTTCTGCTGACTTGAATGCATTCTTATAGGTAAAGCCTGTGTACAGCAACTTAAAATAGATATCCTTATATTCTACAAATTATCAGTCTAAATATTTTAAGTATCATTATAGCTGTCTTTGAGTATTTAGCTCATGCTTTTTGTTTTGTTAGATCTGTTTCATAGAGTAGAAAACATAATCTCTTTGTATGAAAAGTCATACTGAGTTTATATGCTTTGAAAAAGTGGCTTAGTATTTTTTATTTTTGGGGGGCTTGGTGAGAGAACAAAACTAATAATTTATTAGCAATTTTTACTCTATATTTGCAAGTTTGAGTCTTGGGATTTAATGATTTATGTGTAATGAGATGATTTAGAAGTGCATTTATTAAGATAAGATTGTTAAATGATTGAAGTTTAATTCAGAGACTTTCTAAGGAAATATAATTGAATGGGTTCTTTACTTAATTTGCACTATGAAACATAAGCTTGGTAAGAGACATTCAGATGCAGAGCATGATTGGATTGAGATTTTACTTCCTGCCAGCCTAATCCTTGATCTTTTTTTCCCTCCCTCATTTTTCCCATCGGACTGGTCTTGGTATCTTGTCTCATCTCCTCAGAAATTATCTGCTTAATCTATGGTTTTGTTCCATCTCCTCCATGTCTTAATTATTACTTGTTTCTTAGACCATTGGAGTTGATAACTCTTAAGTCTTTCCCCCATTTCATTAGTCTCCTGTCTTTAATTTAGTCATTGTACTGTTATAAGCACAGTCTTTCTTTAGAAAAAAAATCTGATTTTGATGAAAGATTTCTGCTGGTTCTTTGATTTGTAAGGAGTAAAATCCAAAACCTTTAGTTTGACATAAAAGACCTATCTTAATATCCTGTGTGTGTACCTTGCCAAACTGAACTCAATTTTTGTGTAAAACGCTGTTATCCTTTTATAATTCTGTGTTTTGAACACATAATCCCCGTCAGAAATATCTACGCTCCCAATATGCAAGTTTCTTTGCCTGAAAACCCTCAATTGTTCTTTGCAAACAGTTTTCAGATACCACTCCTTTTTGTGCAAAATGTTCCCATTTCTCCAGGTAGAGAAAGTTGGCACTTCCTCTGAATATTTGAAGCACTATATTTACAACTGCATATTACCCAACTGTTTAAGGCACTTAAACTAAAAAAAAGTTTTTCCAGGGTAGGAATTTTTGTCTATTTAGGATTTCACTGCCTGCCAAATATATTTATCTATCTGAATGAATGTTTTTATTACATTTTATCATATTACCCGAAATTTTACTAACTAAAGTCTTTTGATGATTATCTCTCTTTTTTTTTTTTAAATTATGGATCTCTCCAAAAAGACATCCTTGAGACTCACTATCTTTCCTTGTGATATTTACCCGAAAACAACAATACCAAGAGAATAGAGTTTTCTTAAAAGTAGGGAGGGAATGATAAGGTAAAATCATTTTTGGAGAAAGAGTGCTGGTGCTAGTCTTTCAGTAAGTCCTGATGATGTTGTATAATATGAGAATGCAATGGCTCCTAACCTGACAACCCAAAACTCAAGATGTTGTTGGGATCTGCATTGACAAGAGTTTACAGTTTACAAAAGGTTTTTAATGGTTTAAGTCTGGTGTAAAAAGTGTTCACAAAGTTTAAAAAACTTTTTTATGTATTTTGGTTTAATGTTGAGCAAAGAGGTTTTTTCCTCAGGTGTAATTTTCATACACACTCACATACAAAATATTAATCAGTGTGAAATAACAAATCTTCAGAACTTTCAGATAAGTGATGAAGGTCCTGACCAACAGTCAAGAAAAACAGTGCACTGTTCTTCAAACCTATTTGAAGAGATCCCCTTGGGGAACACACACACGCGCACACACACACACACTAGCTTTTTTTGAAATCTTGTTTGAGAAATTTATTTATTCATTTATTTATTTATTTTTGTGATATTGGAGATTGAACACAAGGGTGTTCTACCTCTGACTTATACTCCCCAGTCCTATTTTATTATTTTGAAATGGAGTCTCTCACTAAGTTGCAGAGAGCCTCATGTTGCTTAGGCTGGTTGTGAACCTGCGATCCTGCTATCCTCCTGTCTCAGCCTCCTAAGTACTCTAAGTTCTGGGAGGCTTTCTGGCATATATGTGGCAAAGCCTGAGGTGGGAGGATTGCTGAGAAATGTCTTTAGAACTAGAGTGAGAAATGTCTTTAGAACTAGAGCATTCCATTTAGAACACTTTGAATGAGTTTAAATCTCTTTTTTAGGAGGTAAATATGACTTTCAAAAATCAAAGGTCATTAGGAGCCTAATGTGAAGAGTAAGTTAGATCATCCTATTGTGACAGATAATGATGATAATTCAGTGAGACTCATTTTGAAATTTGGCCCAAACTATCTCTAAAGATAATTTAGACAAGTAGAGGTAAGGAAAGACTGCTGTGTTTGCCAAATCCTGTTTTTTTTTCCCTGCTCTACTTCTACATTTTAATTTTTAGTTCTCCTTGCAGTTGGATGATATATAATACTTTCATTCTTGTTCAGTAAAAAACGTTAGACCTTCCTCATTCTTTGCCTTCCTTCATCTGCTACTTAGAAACAGAGAATTTAGCAGAAAACTTTGACCAAGGCTGTAGGGGAATGGTGGAGCCATAACGTGAAGGAAGTCTAAATCCCTAAATGGCGATGTGAAGGCCATCTGTCAGCCAGAAAGATACACATTGAGCTTTTATGTGAAAAGCCACTAATTTTTTCAAATTGTAGCTGCTAGCATTACCAATCTAACTTTACCTTAGAGTTTAAAGAAAGATGGTCCACCAGCTGCAGCTAATGGAGCCACTTTGAAAATTCATCTTGGAAGTCCCACTCTTATCATCTGATCTGTCACATTTACTAGTATGGTTCATTGTATGTGTTCAGTGCTTCTGTCAACATGCAGGGGACACTCCAAGTGTGGTTGTGTGATCTTGGTGGAAAGTATGTATTGGGATGTAATTAGTCACCAACTAAAGATTCTATAACAACTGTCTGGTTAAAGTTTTCAAAGATCATCCCCCCAAAAGTTGAAAGATGTTTTAAGCAATGGCAGCCTTGTGCAAGTAGGTCTATGTATACCTGGCAAGAAGTTTGGTATATTTGCTAAATAACCTTGTTGTTTTATATAAACATGTTATTTTTACTGGGTATACACTGTATACAGAGTTTTGTATTTTATGAACCTAACCTAATTACCAATTTGTGAATAATTTGAGCATGGACACATTTTGAACATAGAAACATAAGACTTTTTACAAAAACAAATGTAGAAGATAGAATACCAATAAGGCCTGAATTAAATTGTTTTATCACAGTGATTTTATGTGATCACATTATTAAAGTGAAATACAGAGCTGTTCTATTTGAAGTTCTTCCAAAAAATCTGCTTTGATACAGAGGTACAGAATATAAGCCAGGCAATTTTTAGTTTTTGTCTATTTATTTCTTGAGTAAACTGGCCCTGAGGTACACACCTTGTAATCCCAGTGATTTGGGAGCCTGAGGTGGGAGGATTGCAAGTTCAAGGCTAGCCTGGGCAATTTTGTGAGAACCTGCCTCAAAACAGAAAATTTAAAAAAGGGGTAGGTATGTGGCTCAGTGGTAGAACGTCCTTGGGTTCAGTTCTCAGTATGGGTTAGGGGAGAGTTTGTTTGCTTGTTTGTTTGTATGTGTGAGTAGATTACCAGATGTTAGAAAAACAGAAATATGACAAATCTTTTTAAGGGGTCCTCTGTCTGGTAGATAAGTCTTGCATTAATCATTTAAGTGTGCAGAAAACAGATTTTGGGATATTAGATTTTCTTTTCCTTTCCGCTCTCATCCTAAAATAGCTAAAATATAGGTAAAAATAGAGGGTAAAATATAGATAAAAAGAGAACGATAAACATCTCCATAAAAATAACTATTATTTATGTGCTCTGAACACATTATCATTATTGTTATTATTATTATTAGTAGTAGTAGCGGTAGTACTGGGGCTTGAACTCAAGGACATTCTAACTCTGAGCAATACCCCAACCCCTTTATATTTTTTATTTTGAAACAGTGCCTTGTAAAGTTGCTGGGGTTCTCACTAAGTTGATGAGGCTAGCTTTGAATCTGTGATCCTCCTGTCTCAGCCTTCCAAGTACTGTGATTAAAGGCATACACCACCATGCTGAGCTGAATATTGTTCAGTTCTTGTCCTATCTCAACACTGTATAGAAAAGGTTAAAAAAGTATTCAGAGGTAAAGAGGGAAAGGTAGGAAAATAAATTTTATTGTGATTTTATTTTCCTCCCACATCAAAATGAGTATCCAGTACATTGGGAGATATTGTTG
This sequence comes from Graphiurus murinus, assembly GCA_004027655.1. Classification (NCBI taxonomy): domain Eukaryota; kingdom Metazoa; phylum Chordata; class Mammalia; order Rodentia; family Gliridae; genus Graphiurus; species Graphiurus murinus. The sequence goes on from PVLC010002720.1 coordinate 107,377, forward strand.
AGTGTTTTTATTCATAGTACCCTAGCTCTTCTAGGCATTTTTAATGAAGCTATATACAAAACCATAATCTGAGATTAATTCATTCATTTTGGGGTAGTCCTGAGGTTGAACAATGCTTTTTCATAACTTAGGGGAAAGAAATTTAACATAGACATTAACAATAAACTCTTGGACTTTGTGACTTTAGTCCATTTTCATCTCCTGGACAATACTATTTTGATTGAAGCACTGCTGCATCAGTGATATCAATAAGCTATTGTTGAATAAGATTGTAATGGCCAGTGTTTTAGCTAATCTAGAGGAATAAAGGGTGATGATATTTTGAAATATTTTATGATTTTGTTGTTCACTTAATCATGCTGTCAGTAGACTTTATTTCTTCTTAAGTTGTTCTCAGTCCTTGGCAGTTTTTTATGCACAATATTTATAGAATTGTTGGAGTGGAAGGTGTTCTGTATATGCAAACACCGATTGATGTTTTACCATGCTCTGTTTTACTCCTGGCCTTTACAAAAGTGTCATTTGTGTAAGACATTTTCCTTCAGGATGTTTCCTGCAGCTTTTGGCCATACGAACTTTAATGAAGCAGTCAATTTTGGTTAAACTACTGCTTCACAGCTACATATTTGATTCTTTGGTGTCAATATTTATGAAAGTAAATGCTAAAATAAACATCTGTGTTTCCTTATTTCTGAAACCTTCATTCTGTTGAGCCTATTTATTCTGGGTTTACTCTAGAGAAGTGCAGTTCGTTGTGTTTTTCCCAGTCAATAACATGTTCACCTTTGCTGGATCTAGGGATCAGTATGGGGAAAATACAGCTTGTAGGCTAGATGAATTTACTAGATTATATTGCATTAAGCAAATTAGTGGATCCAGACAGATTTCAGTCCAGATTTCTGTTTATCATTTGCCTGGCACCAGTAGATTAGCTTAACTGGCAATCATATCTTATTGAGGTTAAGCAATTACTCTTTTCCTAAGCCTTTCCTCTTAATCTCTTCTACATTTAACTGTGTATTTAATGGCTCACCCTATTATTATTAGGCTGCAATGAGCTAATACAGTTATTATTACATAAGGAAAGTATTTAAATTCTCAAATCTGAGCTGGGCATGGTGGTACATGCCTGTAATCCCAATACTCAGGAGATTGAGATAGGAGTATTACAGGTTCGAGGACAACCTCAGCAATGTAGTAAGACTCTTATCAACCTAGCAAGACCTGGTTTCAAAATTTAAAAAATAGGGCTGGTGATATAGTGCAGAGGTAGAATGCCCCTGGGTTCAATCCCCAGTAGCATCAAAATAAATAAATAAGTAAATAAACTAATAAATAAAATAAAAATCTCAAATCTTCATTTACAAATGTGTGTGTGTGGGGGGGGTGTCCTGGGGATTATAGTCAGTGCACTACCACACCTGGCTTAAAAAATGTTTTTTTGCTTATTTTTTTTTTTTTTTTTTTTTTTTTTTTTTTTTTAAAAAAATTTTCTTTTTTTTTTTTTTTTTTTTTTTTTTTTTTTTTTTTTTTTTTTTTTTTTTAATTTTTATTGTAGTAATTCGTGCAATATAGCGTACATCTTTGTTAAGTACAAATTGTTAACAACATATTTGCACACAATTCTCATTTGACCCCTTCCCCGATTCCCTCCCCATTCCCGTTCCCTCCCCCTCCCTCCCCCTAAGGTTCA